>UZAF01017507.1:0-23912 GCA_900617895.1 Haemonchus placei
TGGCTAATGCTGAAGTTGCGGAAAGAGCTTTCGATTATGCTGTGTGAGAATGAAAAAGTATTTTTTCCGTCGTGAAAGAGCTCAACATAAGAATTTCACGTGAGCAACTGCAGAATGTAAATTTTTCCCATTCTGAAATTGACCATGCAGAATTTTCATGTTCCTTCTTCCCATTCAGAACATCATAAAGTATTCTTAACCACGGACACAATGCCGTCAATAAAATTATGCGAAAGAAAAATACGATCATGTTGGAAATCACAAAAGTTTGGGAAAAAGGCAAAGATGACTAGATGCCCATTGAAGATGATAACTGGATAGTCTAAGGGACGAATATGAGAGCTACGTAGGCCAGGAACATTTATAACGTTTGGAACACGTTGGGAGCTCTGAAACCTGACCAAGGAATGGTTTGATCGTCCTCGTAATGGCCTTTGTTTGGTAGGAAATTATAGAAGAGGACGCTGAACGATGATTTTTTCATCCGACGGCATTCGAAAGGAGTCAGAGGAATGAGTTTCTATTGCCGAGCCGTTGAGGATATTCAAAATTATTCTCTGGCGGTGAGTGGGATCATTCCAAGAACAGGATTCAAACTAGGGTATTATATAGACCTCATAATCCCTAAACAGCAGTATCTTTCAGTTCATATGTTTCTGCACCATCACGCATCCAAAAATCGAAACTCGGTCTTCTTTATTGAGTAGGTTCCAGCGGATATCTTACCGCGACCAGGGTGGTCAGAGCTAGACATCAATTCCTATCAGTTTTACGGATCTCCCATTTCAAATGCTGGGCTGTTTTTATCCAACCGTCATTCAAGTAGTAAAAGTAACAAACAGTCTCAGAATAGTTGCTGGTAAAAGATCGAAGAAAACAACTTCATAATAAAGCAGTCGCCGAAGCCTAAGGAAAATGTGAAAACCTTCTGGAGGCCCACTTTGAATTCCATAGCACATAACCACTCGTAAAGTGCACTAAAACAACTAGAGAAAAACGTCCGACAATGGCAAATGTGTTCCAGCTGCACGACCATGCATAAGCGAACGGGCGAGGCAGAAAAAAATCGACCGGGTTGTTTGAGGAGGGAGCTCCCCACATGGGCCTTGCAGGCCCCACCTTCCACCATGTTCCTTTCGCCCCCTGAATCAATCATTGCGCAGAAGTGCTTCAACAGGAACGGGCACCTCGAAACATCGACCGGTGGCTGCTCAACTCTTTGTGAACCCTTACTTGAGTAGCGTCATTAGAGAGTTGGCCTGTTAGATGAATAAGGATTGCCAGCAGTAAAGATGTCTATTTTTTAGAAAATTAGCTTTTTGATGAGAAATAAAGCTCGTCTGCTTCAGTGAATACCCTCGCCGTTGATATGATTCGAGTAATAGACAAATAACTACCTAAACACAGTGATTAATTTTTTTGAAGCTAATTTTGAGGGGTCTCGTAAAGACTGGGCTGGGTGAGAAGGTGCTCCTTCATACAAATGGACTGAACAGCGCCATTGTCATGGTCCTTTCATGATGATTGATGGTAGTTATAAAGAATAACATCGGTTTTTACAGACAAAAGCTGAAAGAATTCTTCGGATTGTTAAGAACCACCTAAAAGCATTTGAGATGGCCAGTGACAAGGGGTGGGCGGTATATAAAAAGTGCTGGGTGACTCAATCCTTCAAATGGGCCAGAGCCAATCGATTCTTATAATGGGGGGACAGCTAGTCCTATTTTAAGTAGTTCTGATATCTTAAGTGGAAAACACTGTAACTGGAAATCCAAAGACCCTAGGTCTTCCTGAGGAAGCAAGCCCCGAAGGCCTGAATTAATGTGAGACTGAAGCAGTTCAGAAAATCCCTTCATACCACTCCGTCAGTGAATAGAAATATCCTACACCGTTCTGAACGATAACCAACCATCCTAGGGTAAGCCAGGCCTTCGTCTACCAATCAGAATTATTCAAACGTTTGAAATAGTGCTGTCTAGTATTGGTATAGTAGTAACAGTATCGAAAGGTGAGTGTTTGGTTGAGAGAGTTCGTCGTCTCAAAATCATAAATCCAGAAAAATGGTCATTGCAGCAAAGAGAGTGTAACGCCGGAAAACGCCTCTCTCTAGGCAATTACTATGAAAGGCCTTTTTTGCTAGTTTTTAATGAGTTTCACATTAATGGGACACGAGAGCAGTTCCACAACCTCAATCCGGTTTTCAGAATTGCAATTCTATTTATTACTCGCTGAACTTCATAGAAATTGGATTACGTTTGTTGGTGTAACTTGAGCATAGAAAAGAGATTTCCGTTCCGACCAATTTTTTGAATGCTATGGACGGTATCCCAACAAAGATGAGAAAAGGACCACACCCGAACGGCGACCATCTCTCGATTCATTTTTCGCCTCCATTGGAAAACCGTCCACGATTTGGGGCAGTTGCATCGAAATGCATCGCTTTGCGGGAACAGCGAAAGAGTGTGACAAAACGAAGCTGGAGCAGCTCATCGAGTAGAGGTAATAGTAGAATGATGCCAAAAATATAATAATAATCGCATTTTGACTGAGGTGTATGAAGAACGCTACAACTGCAATAACGAGGCAACTAGTTTGCTACTTCCGCGTGCGGCGAATCGATTACAAACCGATTCAGCTGCCCGTCTCCCCCGCTATTCCGCTGTGCCCAAATTTTGATCCAAATTAATCTTGTAGCTGTTCTTTTTTAGGGCTCAAGGAAAAAATATAATGAAAAGGTATATCAACTCGTGGTTCTACAGACATCCATATTAGTTATGGTCTTTGAAATTGTATGCAGCAAAGCAGCAAAAGCGTCTAGAGCATCTCAGCAAAACCGAATAGGCTTTCCCACCGAACATATGAGCATCTGTCAAGCCGAGTTCACCAGAGGTAAAAAACGGCTTGTTTTGACTGGTGTCTACAATGCGATCATCTTGAATGACTGAATCCATCAAAGCGTATAAGAGGTTCATGTGAGCATTGTTCAGATAAGTTATTACAAATAGCGAAAAAGCCCTTAACAGCGGGCTTCGTTCCCCTTCTTTAAGTATATCCAGCTTCGTGGCTTTTCTACTACGTCCTGCATTCCACCGTCAATGGTTCAACGAGTTATTTACTGGGAAGAAGCTTGGCTCGAGAAGTCGATTCATGACGTCGTGAAAACCAGCTAAGAAATGCCGCATTAAAGGCTCAAGGTTAACTAAGCTCGTCCATCAGGGGGTGACGGGCTTTAAGCTCATACTGCTTTATTTTGCCATCATGCGCAAGAGGTGAATTGTTGCGTCACGCTACCACCACACATGAATTGAATCATGATCGATATCGAAAGCACTGACTTGAACTTTGGCTTGCTACCGTAAGTCTCTGTACAGGCCAAATACGCTTCTTCTACAATTCCCACCTTCATGCGCACGAGGTTGGCATCACATCTATCCCGATGCTACTCATCTCCTTAGGCTCAGATTTAGACTCAGTTCACTCCATTCCCTACCGGCGTCCTCTGCGCTTTTACGCCCATGAAGAGTTGACGACACTGGAGTGCCTCCTTCCATACCCCTCCCCCCTCCTCTCCTTTCCTCCGGTTACTTTTCTACATTTCCACCATTCATCGAATAAAACTCCCCTTATCCCAATCCCCTAAATCTGAAGTATTATTTCAACTAGTTTAACAGATGAGATGATTCGATAAGGTGGCTTTGTTGCTCACGTCGCTCTATGCAGATTGAATCAGAGTGGAGCATGTCATCCTTTGTTGACAAACAATGTAAGTAAACTGATTCGTATCACACTCTTGTGAGCTCAGCCTTATCGATCCTGTCGCATGAATGGTCGAACTAGAAATTTCTTTAAACAAGATTTTTTTTGGGAATAGTCCGATGTTGAAGGAGTCAAGCACCGAGGCTGCCATCAATAAGAACCACTTCACGTCCTCCGTTCCGTCCGCCTTTGAAAAAACCTTACTGCCTATGATGTTTTACAAGTTCACGGTAAGAAATTTCAAAGACAGCAGGTACACAGGGAAGCAGAAGACAAGGTGAAATTTTGGTTCGTCTGTCAAGCAGCGTGCTTGGCAAACCATGACGATGGAGAAGAGTTCCCTAGAGGAAAAGAACGTCGGTACTGAGAAAGTATCAGAGAGTGGGTAGAGTATCACGTAGGCCTGCCATGGCTTGAAGATATTCTGCAGGAGCAGGGAAGGCTTTTCTCAACAGTCAAGTAAAGTAACACCTCCCCCTCAAAGAGCAACACAGAAGGTTGGCTCGAGATCTCTCTACAGATCCTCCATTGATAGGTCTGCCTGAATTCTCCTGAAATCCTGCATAAGATTTCAACGTTTAGGGATAATGGAACAGTAGGTTTCAATATAGGCAGACTCCTTCACTGAAAAGAGCTTTGGAGAACTTCAGTGGGCCTTTATGGGCTCTCAACACGCACATGTGATACGTGCGACAAGGAACAAAGCAGCTAACATTGGTAACTATCGCCCACACAATTAATCATTAATTAGCTTTGTAATCAACGAATGGTAGACAGGAGGAGGGGNATGAAGGGTCATGGGGAGCATAATACCGTGAACAGGGTACACCCATATAGTTCAAAGAGTTGGTCAACAATCTAAATGTCTAAAAGGGTAGCCGCGTGATACGAGAACAATACCTACATAGTTCAATAGCCCTCCTGACGTGATTACAACGAAAATACGTGGAGAATTAGATAGGCTGCCGGCCTACTCCATCATTTCATTAACCGAGGATGAATTCTGGTGCATTCAGATTCGTTTGGAAAAACAACGGCTGCAAATTGAACTCGATCCTTTTGGCAGAGGATAGACTGATAAGGGCAAAACACCTCGTGGCGCTTCGGCCATGTCCTGGAAAAATCAGTGTAATGAACGACTTAGGCTTATAGCGGATGAGCTGCAGGGTAAGGAACTGTTAGGTGAGTGCGTGTGGATGGAGTAATGAAGAGGGAGAATACTCTGTTTCGATCTTCCCCTCCAGAAGCCCATCACACCTCCCGCATGAACTCTGTATATACAAAAGGAAGAAGTGATCGGCATATTCAACGAATCTGTGAGAAGAATCAATTCTTAGTGCAGAGTAATGCACGAAAGTGCCCGAAGAATCCGAAGATTTTGAACTTCGCCATTGATCAGGATTCAAGAACATGTACTCTGCTGCAGGCAAGGGAAAATCAGGTGGTCGCCGCCAGGCACGTCACTCAGTGACTTTCAGACATGAGCAACTACTGAATGGATAAGTGAACACTTGGACATCTGCCAATTTCGTGAAAGGTTCATCTTAAGCTAACCTTGTGTTCCACTACAACATTTTGTAGACACGAACGGAGTACTTGTCATCCACCGAATGAGGATGGAATAGGCTCAAATCTTATTTGAGAAAATGAACAGCGCTGCACTGAGTGTTCACATCAGGGCAGTCACGCAAGCCTCAAATGCATCTATATAAGAAATCCCTGAAGAAAACACATTACATTCTGCTTCATTGGCATAAGGAGCTGACTGAACCATTTCTCTAATTGAGGCAGAACTTTCTTTCTTGGGGTCTGAACACTTCCTTAATCGTAAAGTACCATAAATGGATTGCACAGAATGTAGCTAACTCGGAGTGTAAGATATGCGACGCTTCGACAGATCCGCCATAAAGTCATGACCCTAGGAGAAATATGTAGTTTGACCGTAAGAAAAAATTCGCTAAATATTAATAATTATTCAGTGATTTGGCATGATTGGTACAGCCCTGGGTCTCACAAGTACTGAACTTCCTTTCTAGGAATTCTATTCAGTGGTTGCCTTTTATGGAGAAAGCGACTAAGATGCTCCACTAAGAGAGAAAGATTCTGCCGACTACCAGTGACATTCTTGTGAGGCGCGAAAAGAATCAACAAGAAACAAGAGCCAGTAGAGTCAAGTGGTGGTGAAGTGAAAAGAGATGCCGTCGTTCATTGCAAAGCCAGACCGACGGCTGGCTGGCTGGCTGGCTGGCTTTCGACGAGCGCAAAATGTGTTCAAAGGCGGGCCGTATGCACTTTGGCAATGACAAATACGTGTGCAGCTTGTTTCCAAGAACCCATGGAAATCACTTATCGACGTGGACTTCCACCGACATAGTTTTAAACAGTTTTATTAGGTCGTTCAGGAACTTATGTGACTTTATCCTCTACATACGCTATGTGTACATGATTTCGTGACAAATCCTTCACGAACTTTGTAATGCTATGTATTAGGCCGTGCGTGATGTGTTTGCCGAAAATTCCATGATGGTTCAGCTTTCTCACGGGGTTTACTGGAAGCCTCCATGAGAGCACTGTAAAAGAGCAGTACTCGCTTCTACGCACATGACAGGAGATATTAGGAGCTTCCCTGATATCGCGATCAGTTGACAGATCGAGACTCATCGGCGACATTTTTGTTTCATTTTTGGATAGTTGGAACGACGTTTGCGAAGAATCGTTCAAATGAGACTTCAAGGCCAAGTTCTTGGTAAAAGTTTAAATGGTTNAAAAAAAAGAGGTTTGCCGGGGATGTGGGTACATTCGCATGTTTAGAGAGGCACGCGGCAAACCGCGCGCTTTACCGCGTGCGTCTCCAAACGGGCGAATGTTTTGTCCCTCTCTGATAGTTACTTGCATGCGCGTGGATAGTGCGTGCTTTTACATAGGAAGAACATGAAAGCTTCAAGAAGGCCCCGGGAGAAATCAAGACCGCTGCAAAACCTTTGGCAGATATATATAAATATAAATAAATGTATTTGCAAAGACTATTTCTCGCACTATATTAATGTGCCATTGTGTATTAGCTTAGCTGCTTTTAGAGCGGAGCGTTGAGCGTTGAACGCTCGTAGGCTGCATGAGCATCTTTGCAGCCGCTGACAGTGCAGAGCTGTGTAGTGCTCCTTCGCAATGATATGCTTGCGACATATGCACAATAGTAGTCGAAAAACAGACAACCAAATATTTGTACAAAAAGGGAAAAAAGTCAACAACAGAACCGATAAAATCCCGATCAAGAAAATATTTACCGCCTACCCGTGCGGTATCGATTGACTACCGGTATTGTCATCAGGGTGCCGCCGCTCAACGCTCCACTCTAAAAATGCCGATTATGGACAGCTTTTCCAGCTCAGAAGTGGAAATGACTACTTTTATTGATCTCGGTCTAGGCAAACAACTAATCTTCTACGTATGGATCAATGAGAATCAACTTATGGAAGCGCAGACCACAGGAGGTCCCAGAAATTTCGCACACGCGTTCCGAGTTTCGAAAGGAGAAGTGCCGGAGCGCCATTCCGTGGTCGATAATTTTGAGCGAAAAGTCGTTTAGAACGTCGTTTTCGCTTCTTCTGTTCAACAAGAATGTTCATTCCTTCACATATTGTACACATGACAAAGATTATTCATGCGTGGTACAATCACTGGACAAACCAACTCCTTACGTCGAAAGAGGATGATTTGTTCACTGAATGGACAGCATGAATGCTTTCGATATGCTTTTTCCCTCAAAATGGAAATGTCTAGGCTCTGTAGCAGGCCTGATTCACCAGTTTCTTAGAATCCTGGAAAGCGCAGTTACAACAGGGGGTTCCTTTCAGAAACAGACCAGATCTATCAGCAGTTTCGATTTGGGCAGTAGAAAAAAAATGTGCGTTGATTCTAGTGAAATTTATTTTGGCCATTAAAGTTTGTCGGGAGATGTTGTTTCGAATGTGTTGGTTGAATACATGTTCTCCTAACAGTCCGATGGGCATCATTTTTATGATAGTTTGGATCCAGAAACATTCGAAATCGCAATGTTGGCGAGATGAATAGACTCTCTGCGTTGGCGTTTGTTAGCCTTGGTGTTTTTGTAGATCTATCTAACGTTTATAGCAATTGAACAACCACAGACAAGCCATTTGCGGCTGTATAAATCTCTATGGCTATGGAGTATCGCTTCACAAACAGATAGTTCGGATAGAGCTCCATGCATAGCCGCTCTTTACCGACCGACGAACGAGCAGATAAATTTGCCTTTAGCAGACACAAGTACATCACCACATAGTACTTGGAATTTGAAAGGAGAAAAATTCGTCCGATGGCTTATTGAAAAGATGGCTTTCCTATTTTTATCTACTGTGCCTATTTTTTGCCTTGTGCATTACGGAGTTTGCATTCTACAGTAATACAAAAACCAATAATTCCGATCAATATTGACAGGAATTATAATATTACGACACTGTGGAAGTTTCGCACGTCGAACGNCCGGACCCATAAGTCTCTTCAGTCCCCTTCCCGAAAATTAATGATTCTGATCAATATTGATAGAAGTTCGTTAGAGCTTCCAACTCATCTCCTCATCTCTCGCTCTCCCATCAAACTGAACCTCCGCCGGCCAAAGCGGGATAGTAATAAAAGCCTCGCTTACATGCACGTGCCCGAATCGATACTGATTTGTACCGGCTAAGGGACGGAACTTACGTGCATCCGAGGATGCGAGCGGCAAATCGCACGACGAAGTGCGTAGCGATTCGAACGACTCTAGCGCCTATCATTGGGGCCCAAATTTGAAGTAGAGTAAATTAGTAGGATCTGCTAACATCATGCTTCAAGTCTGGGTCCCCACAATAGGGGCCAGAGTCGTTGGAATCGCCATAAATTTCGTCGCGGCATCTTCGGGCGCGCGTATGTTTCCATACCCATGCCGGTCTGGATGGGTGCGCTTCTTTGCACGCGTCCGTCGAAACTAGGTCACGCCGCAGCCGTCGCGTGCGGCAGGTCAACCCGCGAAACTTGACGGATGTCGCAGTTGTCAGTGGGGCATATGATTTGCGCATGGTCCACACCAGTCATCTCAAAGAGAAGATAACATGGGCAAACGCAAACCGTTCGCTCCACTGACATTTGGTGGTACTGTAATGTCACGTCAAGACCTCAGTGGGGTGCGCCGCTCGCGAAGTGGGCGGGATGACCTACGTCAGACGGACGCGCGCAACGGACGTTCTCCGGTCTGGATGGTTCATAGCCCTCGAATTATCCCACCATCTTCTACTCGTTACAGTGATTTGCTTTCTTTTTATTTTCTGCGATAATCAAGGAACACTATATCACACGCACGGTCAGGGGTTCTAATCCCAGATCGATGCCCGCCTAGGTCAACCAAGCCTTCCATCCTTGCGGGGTTGGTGAATTGGTACCAGATTCGTCTGGGAGGATAAAAGCACTGACTACACCGGCTGGCCACCGCAAGACATTGTATAGGCCACATACGCACTCATTACGCCACTACGATTGTGAATGGAAGTCGAGTGCGGGGGCGCATCCCTCAGACGGGATTGATTACGCCAGAAACTTTATACTATTATTCAAGGAACTACTACTTTACTTTACTTTATACTTTTATTCAAGGAACATCTACTAACTGTAGGACAACATATGTATGTATATGTATCCAATTGTGAGGGAGAAGTAACAGATCTTCGAGGATTACCAAAACTTTTCCTACTACAACATCTTGACTGTGAAGTTCCCAGAACAGAATGAAGAGCTCCAATCTGTTAATCATTTTTATTAATAAATGCCAAACGAGACACCTTAATGCCCTTTTTAATCCAGAACCAGCGATTATTATTTACAACAACATAAAATAAACCTATTGAGAAATTCTTCATCTAATTTTTTTACACTGTCTATTTAACCTTTTTTATTTTAAAAATCTATTCATCATCCATAGAATCGGATCGAGGAAGTATAGGCACATGAGATTCATCGCATTCATCCTTCCCAGGCCAATCATACTGATCATTGATCGATGGTTCATATTCATAATTGTAGATTTGCTGACGGATGAACATTTCCTGGATGACGAATGTATAATTTTAAAATTCAACCCTTTTGTTAGATGCTTCCAAGGGAAAACAGAACTAACCTTATCCTTAGGTTCAGGATGGAGAGTGGCAAGATTGTTTTCATAAAGATATTTTCCAATCTGAAATAGAAAAATTCAATCTAAATTCATGTAACCAAAAGGTACTAAACAGCAACTGCTAGAATCGTTAATATTCTATGGGCTTAGGCTTAGGCTTACTAGTTCAGAGAATACAGTATTCATGTCTGTTAAAGGTAACCATAACTGTTTCCATTATTGAGCCTGCATTTCTTAGGATTTTGCGCAGTTATTCTCGGTCACTGCAGGTTTTGAAAAATTGGTACTAGGCAGTTCATTAGAATTTACTTACTCTACAAAGCGTACCGTGAGCACAAATAGACTTTGATCCATTTGGCGGTTTTTTCGTCTGCTGACTTTTTCAGTATAAACAATCAAAAATGAAAAGTCAATAGGCTTGATCCGGAATTGTAGAGAGCCGTCTATGCGGGAGGTACGAAAGAGAGCGAGGCTCTCTGTAAAAAGCTATTCCCGCCGTGATTACTTAAACACACAGTTGACGCTAGAAATGGTTTTTGTGGTTTCCCCCTAGGATGAGCCCAAGACTCCCAAATAAATATTAAGATATACCGTATGAGTTGTTAAGCCTTGTCAAAACTGTAGAGATTGCAACATTCGCACCAAAACCCACACTTTCGTATTGGAGCCAGTTATATGCAGTGGGGCGCACCTTCGAACAGCTTGTGAACATACCCCTTCCATGCAATTTCTGTGGTCACATTCTGGTCCAAACCCTGATTCTACTGCTTAATCAAAGCCTTATTCTTCTCAATACGCCGATTTTTGCGTTTTCTTCACCGTTATTGCTTTGTCCGGGACTATCGCTTTCACTTTGCACCTAAAACTAGATAACCCAAAAATTGGGTGGCAGACTCATATTGCTAGGTTGACTATGAATAAAAAAAAACCATGAACTCACATCGAGTGCGATATGCACAGACAGCTCACGGATATCTTTGAGTCGTGGGTACAGGCGAGAATACTCGTTGAGCGACTTTTCGGTTACTGATTCAGCAACTCGCTGAAAATCGAAAAAGTATTATAGTATCGAACTGTTTAGAGGGTTCATAGGAAGTTTTCTCTGAGATCTTGTACAGAAGTTAGCGTATGCCAATGAAGTTGAATTAATGGGGATAGTCTATGGACCATACAATCAATCGAGTCTTCGAACGTTCATATCTTTCTTGAGAAATCCGTTGAACAGTCCTACCTTCTATATTAGCGAACATCATTCTGAATGTTAGTATTATACCCTAGATCTTTTCTTAAGGTTCCTGGAGATTTAGATCTGACGACCCTTCCCTGGTTCACAAATTTTCCCGACATCTCTGTTGCTTTCCAAGCAACTACTACAAAAAGAAGAAGAGTTGAATTGGAATCAACATCAATACCGGACATACCCTTGCCGCAAGTAGAAACACTTTGTCGGGGATGTGTTTCGCTTTGAAGAGCACAGCTCCAAGCGCTACCCCGGGGAAGATATATGAGTTGTTGCCTTGACCAGGTTTGTAGAGCCTTCCATTCAGTTCAACGTTGTCGAATGGCGATCCAGATGCGAACAATGCAGCACCCTAGATTTCAAAAGATCGTTGCCATTCAAACAGTACACAAAAAGTGAAAATTTAGAATTAAAGGCACAGCTCGCAATAGAAATGGTTTCTGAGTTCTCTCCCTGAAAAAAACCCGATGTTTTTCCCTCTTTCTCTAAGCTCTGTTATTCTTTTTGCTGCTGCGATCTCCAGTTCACTTTTCTACCGCAAGAGACTATAAAAGGTCGGCTACTTTTGCTGTCATTAGAGTTTTTTTTTGTTAACTTATGCTTATGTGTGAATGAATTTTTGCTGACCGTAGACAGCTATTTGTATCAGAAACCACATGTATGCAATGACACACATTGTATAGCTCGTCCAGACGCCCCATTCTTTTTCATTTTTCAGGTCTCCTTCTCGTCCAACCCCCTTCCTGACGACTTTTTGAAGCCTTTTGTCACTTTGGGAACACCGAATTACGCAGTTTCTTCGCCTTCGTCGCACTGTTTCCCATCTCATCTTCCATTTTTCATCATAATCTGGATTGACTAAAATTACTGTGGACTGCGCCTTTAAGTTTTAGCATAAATTCAAGCTTATTTCCAATATGCAAAATAAAACTCACATTGGTGTAGGTGTAAGCGGCTTCGGCTGTGCACTCGGCTTTGTCGGTGGGATTGGAAAGGGCGAAAATGATTGGGCGAGGATGGTTGTTGGCCATTTCTTTGATGATTTCAGGCGTAAATGCGCCGCCGAGCGTTGAAATACCTGGAATTTGAGATTATAACATCAGCTGAAGTAGGTGAAAACCAGGCTTCTAGACTTCAGAGATACCATAAACAATTCTCCTAACTCTTTCAATTCACATAAATNTTTTGAAGCCTTTTGTCACTTTCGAAACACCAAATCACGCAGTTTCTTCGCCTTCGTCACACTATTTTCCATCCTATCTTCTATTTCTCGTCATAATCTGGATTTACCAAAATTATCGTGAAATGCGCCTTCAAGTTTTCGCACAAATTCAAGCTTATTTCCAATTTGCTCAATAAAACTCACATTGGTGTAGGTGTAAGCGGCTTCGGCTGTGCACTCCGCTTTGTCGGTGGGGTTGGAAAGAGCAAAAATGATTGGACGAGGATGGTTCTTGGCCATTTCTTTGATGATTTCAGGCGTAAATGCGCCGCCGAGCGTTGAAATACCTGAAATTTGAGATTATAACATCAGCTGAAGAAGGTGACAATTGGGCTTTTAGACTTCAGAGATACCATAAACAATTCTCCAAACTCCTCCAATTCACATAAATTGAGACGGACTTAACCAGGGGATTTAGGCAAGAATACTATTCAACAGTAGTCTTGAAACCACATACCCATTAAAGCATGCGGCTTCACCATTTTGATCACCTCTAGTAGACTTCCAGTTTCCGGGAGATCCTAAAAAAGAAGCGTGCATGAAAACAAAGGCATTCCCCGAATAAGAAAAGGGAAACAAATAAAGTATTTTGAGGCCTCTGTTAGTAACACACTGCGCTAAAGTCCATTCAAAGAATTCTACATAGTCAAGCGGGCTTTGGTGATCTTAATGGACAAATAAGCCAACGTTCCTTCCTTGTATTTATTTTATTCGTCCATTTTTTATTGAGAAAGGAATCATCGGGTGGGTACTTCTCCCTGGAAACTGCGTCGCGCTCGCGGCACTCAATTTCGCGCAGGCGCGCGCCTTGAAGAGAGAGTTTGAACTCTTTCCGTGAAGGAGTACGGTAGCCGCAGTGGAATCACTACCGTTTGATGTGGGAACTCGAGGAAAGGTACTATCAAAAGCAGTTCCTAAAATTGAGATAAGGAGAATCAGGAGGAGTAGGAGCAGGTCCTTCACAGGGACTATGTAAGGGAACCCATTGTGAATGGCAGCTGCTACTGCAAATGCAAAAATTACTCTCCATAATCAAGAAGTATCCTATTATCCTTCGTGAACTATGAGATTTTTTTTGCTTAAGTAGTCTTTAAACACTCTCTTACGCAATCATAGTTGGTGTGCCAAAAAAACTTGTGTAGGCCCTTCTAATAGGGACGAATGGTTAACAGAAAAAAGGATAAGTCCCAGGAAAACCTTTGGCAGTTGGCGCAGCATTGGGAGACTTAAGCTAGCAAAGGCCGTTGAAGCCCTCTACTTTTCGCTGATGATGAGATGGAGAGCCGAGCTAGAAAGATAAAAAAATATATATCGATGTATCAGCTTCAGCCAAGATGTTATAGCGCTTTATTTGTCTAATGTTCCGGTCTTGCCGTCTTCGTTAGGACCTGGGAGCCAAATATCTTAGATTCATGCTTAGCGGACGCTATTTCAGACTTCAGCGTATCAAAATACCGATCACGATCGTTAAAAAACAGAACTTGTGAAGGGACAACTCCTCAGTCCTGATCGCTTTTTGTGAGTTGGCCTCAGTTTTTATTGACCCTTTTTTACCGCTTAACAACCACCTGACCTTTGCAAACTGTTCATGGCGTGCAGTGAGCCTCTCCTCCTTGCGGCAACGCTCTTTGGTGATAAGCCCTTTGCTATTCAACAAGTAGATGTTGTTACGAGCTTCCTGCTCACTGAGCCCTTCATCCTTCATCTGATCCACACATAACTCCGCTATACCCAAACCAGCCTGAAATGTCACATTTGAACTTGACAATAACTTCTATGAAAAAGTCCGCTATTTGCAATGTATAGAGGCTTAGGCCAGCTTTCCTCCACCAATCGCTCCATGGGTTCCACAAATCACACTCCTTGTCACCCGCCACGCCCAACATGGGCCGCAGCCGTTTTTTACCCCATGATGAGGTAGCCCCTTGTATGTGCTGTTGGTACGCAAATGCAGGCTGATCCAGTGAATAATATGAAATGCGACCCCGGAGTCGGACGGAAAATTCAAGCCATCGCAGCCTTTAGTAAAGTTTACAAACGTGCGGACAGCTTCCATGGAACTCCTACTTCACTTTGGAAAGGTTCCGAAAACGTAAAAACATACCGCTCCAGCACCAAGGAATACTATCTTTTTCTGTGACAATTTCAACTTATCGATTCGACTTGTCGCAAGTAAACCAGCAACAACAACCGCCGCCGTTCCTGAAAACACTTTCGTTTTGCTTCCGATGCAATGGAATTAAAGGACGACTTACCCTGAATATCGTCATTAAATGTACAGTACTCGTTCTTGTATCTGTCCAGTAACGTATAGGCATTTTGGAAGGCAAAATCTTCGAATTGAATCAGTGTATCGGCGCCGAACCTTAAAACGAATCTATTTATCTCACAGTTACGGTAACTAACATAAGAAGTTACATCACACCTCTTAGTTACTGCTTTCATGAAGTTATCAATTAGCAGGTCGTACTCCGCACCACGGACTCTCCTCTGTCGAAGACCGATGTAGAGTGGGTCATCCAGCAATTTCTGAAATGAGTTTCAATCGAGCAATAATCTAGGCGCCTTTTTTTGAGAGCCCCTTTCCTGCAGGTATGATGTGACTGAAATGGTGTAATGCATTAGAGAGAAATGCTTGGGGCAGAGTTGTCCGGTAAACAGAGTGATTTGTGGGCGAATGTCAAGAACTCCAAAACCTTGAGCGGATGAAATATGGAAATGGGTTGGGAAGAGTACCACCAGTGGCAAAAAGGTATATGGAACCGACATTGACCTTCAGAACAACGCTCTCTCAATGGCAAATGGCTTTCAAGGGTGTCGAAGTCGCCAGGCTGGATAGAGCTTGCGTACCTAACGTCTAGTAATTTTGAACAGGGACGCACAGACGGCGTGCTGTGGGAGAGCGCAGACGACATCAGGCATTGCCCGATCAGCTGATTTCAAATAGACACCACAAATAAGTAGAAGAAAAAGGTGGCAAACATTGTACCCGGATTCCCGTCTCAGTTATGCACGTAGCAGTGGTTCCTGCGGCGAACGCGAAACGCGGTGTATCTCCTTCCTTCCACTTATCTGCACATAGTCAGGAGTGCTCGAAAAACTCCTGCTCTACAACTGTTGGAGTTTCTCGAAGAACAGTGAAGGTGTATGAGCTGAGTGGGACAGGTACTACCGGGGTCAGGGTACATTAAACATCAGTATGAACGGTCTAATCAGAATCTTCTAGAAGCTCTAAAAAAAGGAAAAATATTCTCCCCTACTCCATGGCAGCAGAGCTTGTGACTTTTGAAGCACAGTTGTAAGCAAGGATCGAGAAAATTCGCTCAGTACGAATGGAAACTGCCTACTAGCCAAAAAAGCCACCCGAACGACATGCAGGGGAGAAGACTTGAAAATTCTCTGGGCAGCAAGATAGAAATGATACCTGATTATTTGTGCCAACATCTATGACAACTGGTAGACACCACTGAGGTTGAATTCCACCCAAAGCAACATAAAGACCAAGTTTGCCAACTGGAATTCCCATACCGTACGCACCGAGATCACCAAGACCAAGAATTCGTTCGCCATCAGTTACCACGACAGCCTGAAAAAGAGGATTTAAGAAATGGAAATTGTTCTTCACGTTGAACTGTATGCCAGAACCGTATAGGTAGTAAGGCTGCATCCAGAAGTAGAAAGCTAAAGGTACTAGGTAAACAGTAGTACGTGGTAGTGCCGATTATGCCATTTTTAGTGGAAGGCGGTCTCCAGTTTTCATGCTACGACCTATAGTTTGACTGTGCAGAGCGCTCATGGGGGACGGAACATTCGAGCGATTCGGACTGCGCGCGGCAAATTGCGTCGCCACGAATTCCGCCGCACAATTTGCCGCGCGCAGTTGGAGCCGCACGAATGTACCCATACCCATATTCATTTTCACTCACTTCCCAGTCACTCCCTCGATTCCAGCCTCACGTTCGAATTGTGAAAGCTCCTGAAGTTCGAATTATTTTCCCGCGCGCGGACATTTAAATACGACATCAAGAGTTTCTCGCTGCAGCGGTCTGGCACTTTACCGGTCGCCGAACTTCTGCAGCTAATCGGAGTAGATAAGAAGGATCATCTGACAGTACTAAACTACTCTACTTCGAGTTTGTGTCCCGAAAATTGGCGCCAGTGTCGTACAAATCGTCACGAACTTCGCCGCGCAAGTTGCATCACGTACTCCACGTCCCCCTAGCGACTGGGTGCGGTTCGTTGCGCGCGTCCGTCGGAACTAGGTCACGCCGTCGCAGGCGGCGGGCCAGACCGCGATACTTGACAGACGTCGCTGTCAGTGGGGCATCCGATTTGGCTTGGTCCACGGCAGTCAGCCAAAGAGGAGATAACACGGACAAATGCAAATTGTTCGCTCCACTGACACTCGGTGGTACTGTAATGTCATATTGAGACCTCAGTAGGGTGCGCCGCGCGCGAAGAGGGCGGGGTGACCTACTTACAACGGACACGCGCAACGGACGTCCTCCGTAGCTACTTGGTCACCTCAAGTTTTAAGCATGCCAACAGTCGTGATCTCTAGCTTGACAGCTGTTGCCGTGAGTGACACGACCCCAGTCGGATTGGAAGAAAAGGGAATTTAAAGACTAGATTGTTTCTTTCTAAATACCAAGCTTTACTCTGATACTCCTGGGTGCTAAGTGGGTTGGGGGGGGGGGGGGGGGGGGGNGGGGGGGCACGCGGCGGCGCGGCGCCTTTTCATGTCTGTGCCCTCTCCGGCGGGATAGTAGACAAGGAAGGGTAGGCGAGTCCGTAATGGTGTTTAAGGACGTTTCATAGCTTTTTTATGCTATAACTGCGCATTTTTCACCTAGTTTCAGGAAGGGGAGAGGCTCCGGAGTGGCTGAGCCAATTGGACGTTCAGCTTCTATCTCATCTCGGCTTTTTGCACGAGATAACCATCTCACCACACCCCGGAGCCCCTCCCCTCCTTAAAAATAGGGTTTTATCTGCTCAGTGTTATCGGCTATGCATATATGCAATCATATAACATGTGCCAAGAGTTTGTTTGCTCTAAATCACGAAACACATCTGTACAACCTCACCATCCCTTCCCAGACTCAGGCCCAGTACTGCTATCTTACTGGAGAGGGCGCAGACATGAGAAGGCGCCGCGTCGCCCCTACCAACCCACTTAGCACCTACTCCTATTCGTGGTTTAACCTCCCTACATGTTTTTGCTCAAAGTCCTCTCCATTTTTCAATGTATATATGAATACGATGACTGTTTCCTAATGTACCAATTAAGCCTTCAGTGGCGTGCTTTTAGTTACCTTCAATTATACGCGCGCGAAAAAATGGCTTTTCCGCTACCATTTGCAGGACAGGGAAGGGGAACAGAAAGTCTGGCCCGTTGAAATTCCTCTCTCAGAGTTCAATCTTCTTCCCTTGCCCTCGACATCCTACATACGGCCCACCGTCTTATGGTTAGTGCATACATAAAAAAAGAAAAATAAGCAGCCAAGAAAAGTCGCAAAACGATGTTGTAAGACCTTCTCTCTTACCTGCACATTCGATACTGGCCAATTGCACAAAATCTGATAAATTTTACTTATACTGTTATCGTGGATAGTAATGTAGAGCCCTCTGAATAAGCAATTAACAGCAGATTAGCAAGGAAACGATATAGATCGTAAACGAATGGAGAATGGACTTACTTAGGATGGCGGTAGATGGATCCAAATTTTTGGCAAGCTAAACCGACTGTGGGAGTATAAATGATGGGCATCAGTTCCTTGACATTTTCACATAAAACTCGATAGAAGAGTTTTTCAGTACGGCATTGCAGTTCATCCAGAATGATGTACCTTAAATCTAATGAAACAATGATTTACAACTGTTTTCGTCCCGACTCTGATCTATTCCGTCTTTCCAAAAATATAAAAATTATGTAAAGGTGAAAAAAAAGAGGAAACTCAAGAGTAGATCTGTGAATTACTGTCTTACAGGTAATCAAAATTGTGTCTACTCTATTCATAGTGATTTTAAAATTTGATTTATTTTTTCGAACTTTTCTGCATAGACATCAATTTGAAATGGAAACGAATAGCCTCAGATGCTAGAATATATTTATGCTTCAGTTATGCAAAATTCCAACGAACTTTCCCAAGTTATCGTCTTCTTCCCGAATTCTCTTCATTACACGATATGCCTGCTGTTCCTGTGTCATAAAAGCCGGTGGCAGAAGTCCATGAATTCCAAGATATTGCCGTTCAGTATGGGAGAACGCCAAGCCCTGGAACGATGGTGAAAAAATAAGCGTGACTACTATAAAGTAATTTATGTCTCTACAGATCGTGTACTATAACCCATTGACGACCATGCAGTCCACATGTGGACTGCACGGTCCCACGTGGCCGAAAACTTGTATTTTTTTGTTTTGTTCATCTATGTTTCCATTTTTTTACAAATTTTCTTTTCCAAACATTACAACATTAGGTCTAAATGAAACTACATACAGCGTGATCCTAGAAAATCTTCTAATTTTACAATTGTAAAGGTGTTTTTTCGAAGGAGTACATTATCTTGGTGAATTCTTCGTTCGTTGAACAACTTCAAAAATTGAGATATTTCTAAAAGACGGTCGTCATGAGCATTTTCGCTGTTATCGACAAAACGCAAAGCTCCCAACGCAACTCAAATAAACGGCGTGCCGGCGGACTATGAAAGCAGCCATTAAGATCAATAATCACTTAATGTGGGCGTTGTTACCAAACCTATTTGATGGAACATTCCTAAAAACTTATAATTTTCTCTTATAAACTTCAAAAAATGGAAATGCTTGACCATGAAGTCCACATGTGGGCTGCAGTCGCGGGTGGACGAAAAGCGCGCCGGTCCCTCCCGGCGTTTTCCCGCAAAACGCCGTGGTCGTCAATGGGTTAAAGAAAGGCTTCGCTAAACAGTTAAACCCCTCTCGTCAATCACCCCCTCCATTAATTGGTACTAGCAGGAGACAATCGTCTTGGGCTTTTCTTAAATAGATAGATCAGCTCACTGTTCAGAAGTAAGCGAGAAGTATAAACTCAAAAAGGTTACTTTGCGACCAGGGCACTAATTATGTTTGTGCGGGTAAGGAGGTCGCTCTGACTCGAATGTTTTCTAGAATACTAAGCTCTTTTGCTTATTCTGACTGTTATATGGAGCTCTTTCCATCCTATGCTGACCAAACATTTGGGAGTTAGTATAACTGTGGGAGCCAAGCGTTGGGCGAAAAGCAAACTTCAAGGAAAAGAGGGAAAAGGAACGCTTATCGTGAGAAAGCCATTTACTGCCGTCCCATGCGTAACCCAAGATTTAATTTTACATTTTGTAGTCATATTTAGACACATACAGACACAGGCACATAAATTTGATGTGCAACTGACCTTGTTCAATCGANATCCTATGCTGACCAAACATTTGGGAGTTAGTATAACTGTGGGAGCCAAGCGTTGGGCGAAAAGCAAACTTCAAGGAAAAGAGGGAAAGGGCACGCTTATCGTGAGAAAGCCATTTACTGCCGTCCCATGCGTAACACAAGATTTAATTTTACATATTGTAGTCATATTTAGACCCATACAGACACAGACACATAAATTTGATGTGCAACTGACCTTGTTCAATCGAGAAGTGTTGAGAAGTTCATATCCTTTTTCATTGGGAGTGATTCGTTCTGGTCTATACAGCTTGTGAAGAGCCTTCTTCTTTGGATCACTCAAGTCCGGTTCCTGATGATGCATAGCAAAGGCAGCTGCCGAAGAGGACATGGTCCGAATATGACCAACACTTCTTAAAAAAAAGCCGGGATTTCGCTGAGAAGTAATAAAAATTGATTTAGAACGAAGTGAGACTTCAATATTAGTTATATCGTTATTGTTCGATATATACGAAATTTTTGCAAGAGTCTTGGTAACTATATTGATATAAATATCACAGATGTCAATGAACTCGCCGCGAGAACTTCGCGTTCGAACTGGATATTGATAAACAATCGAGGAAAAATCAATTTTTTCGCTCGCCCCATGTTTTGTTCTTCCCCACTGCCTCCCTCCCTCCCTACACACCCCATGTCCGATTCCATTTTGACAATTTTTTCTAGTAGTATTAAATGCATTGCCTAATGCATTCTACACATTGCTAGGGGAACATGAAGTAAGAAACGCGAAAAACCTGATCAGAGAACGTTTCCCAGATTTTTCTTAAAACCACACCCCTTCTCTGAGACACAGTTAAAAGAAATTGAATAAAGACGGTTGGAAGGAAAAGAGTAGCCCAATAAATTATTAGCATAGATGATTTGTGGGAATTTCTCCAGCGTAAACCCCAAAGGCTACTGTATGTGTCCAAAAAGTGAATGTGGTGATAACTTGTTGTGGCGCCGAGTAATGTCTGAGTGATTCTGAATTAAATCGAGGGTAGCTCCGCATTTTCTTTTTCTCAATAACACCAAAAAGGTTTCGACGGCTAGCGGAGTCTGCTACTGACCTTTTGAAGGTTTATCAGAGACAAATAAAAAACTCTAGGCTCTGAAGATGACGCTACCTCAGAAGAAGCTTCCCTAAGAAAACTGTCATTTCAAACAGTGTTTCAAAAAAAGTTCCCTGTCTTTTAAGACAACGATTTTGAAGTATGATTTTCGGAAGATGATTTGGGGAACATGAAATCAGGATAATTTGTAAAAATATCAGGAAGTTTTCATGAAGTTAACACCAAATAAGGAAATATATTTTTGCACTATCAAAGTTCGTGAGAAAAGATGATCGGTGCCAAACAAGATTGCTACGACGAGCAAGTTTTGAGCGAAACACTTTTTTCTACAATGTGTACGTCAAGTACGCGCTTGGAGCAAAGCATGGCATACAACCAAGAATGCCTAAGTCACTACTAATCGACCGTTCAGAATCATGAAGCAAAATTTTTCAACGAATCGATTATGTAAGGACTAAACTTATAAATGAGCCAGATGGGAGAGTTAATCAGCTCAGAACAGAGTGACATCCCGAACCAATCTTGGTGACTTCAGAGCCGCCTACATATTTGTGAGATGTTGGTTATGGAAAATTAGTAAACCACCTTCGTGTACCTGCCTGACCAAAAAGTTTTCTAAGGAAAAGTTCTGAGAGTTGTGGATAGTTGTTTTGAATGGAATCAAGGACGAAGACTAGTACAACAACTATAAATCAAAACAGCTTGATAAATCACCTGACCATCTCCTATAGAACGAGATGACAACTTTTATTAGAATACCACTATCGAGGTTGATGATGAAGAAAGACAACCTTCAACTAACTTAAACCTTTTGCTTAGCAGATTCGCTCGTAAACAACCATGTGGACTTCATTTGCGTGAGATTCAATCAATTTACCTATCATATGCAAGGACAGTAAGTAATCTGTTATTCCTGGTCTTAGAGAGTCAACAATGTTGAAGACGTACCCTTTCCATAAACTAGTTTTTTGCCCATTAGTTTCAAAACATCTTCGGGTTTTTGAATCTGTATCAACTACATTACAATTTAATACACCTGGGCGTATAACTTGTGGGTAATATAACCTCTGTACCAACATGGAAAAGAGGATGTGCGGGACCGCGGCTACAGCCATGAAAGGGAAATCAAGAAGTACTCGAGTAAGGTGAGAAACATAAAGAATGCCTGGGATTGATCCCAACATGCTGATTGTGCTGGTGTCCTTCTCGCCGTAACGGGAGCATCAGAAGTTCGCGCAAGCGTATAGAAGACTTTCAGGTTTTGGACTCTGGAATCAGGAACGCAATATACACTAAGGAATCGAAGTGAGGAAAGCCGGTAACGATCTCATGATGACCGCTGATTCAAGGTGCTTACCGAGTGGACAACGCAAGAAGTCAAGCAGAACGAAAAGAAAGCAACTACTCAAATGATAAGGCTACTTCTTGAGAACCACCGTACACGAGGGATGATTTGTTTTGCGCCCAAGTAGAAAAGGTCTACTGGACTCTACTGACGCGCATGTGGCGCACTTCGTACCGGAGTGCCATGGACTGGTCCACTAGACTCTAGTGAACGCATCTTCCACCAGGGATTCAATTCTTACCCTTACACCTCGCGCTCCGACGCACGGTGGCTGCGTAAAGCGCGGCAGGCCTTCCGTTTGAAGACCCCGCTATTCTGGCTTGGAATGTTGGATTCCAGCTTTTCAGTGCATGGAAATGGGCCGCTAAATTCAAGAAGCGAGATTTCAAAAGCTTCGGTAAATGTGAAGGTATGGAAATTTCCGGTTATTTAAAATATTGGCGAGCCAGACAACCGGCTTGTAAAATATCTTCGAATAGATAGCCATGGGAAAGACTCCTGATGTGCTTCATGGTGTCAACATCTTCAAGTTCTTTCTACGAGTACCTGGGTCGAGAAGCCAACATTGATAGCTCCGATGCTGAACAGAAAGCACGAGGGGCATGAGGAAATTCATGAGCAAGTAAGAAGTTCTACAGAAATAAACATACTGCCCTAACTTACCCTCACTCGTGTTTTCAGCGTCATCAGAGACTAGGAAGTTACGCAGGTTGGAATTTTTTTTCAAATTTTCGGTACACGCAATTGCAAAGGGATATTCGGCATGCCGAGCTCAACCTGCGAAAGGAAGAAGGAAGGTATGCCACGCTGTCACACGGTAATGAACCAAAAATTGAGTAGCTGGACACGGCATGCGATTTTGTGATGACAGTTTCAATTGATAAGGTTTCTCATTAGAAATGCTAGGGCGGCAGCTAGTCCGATGGTCAGACTTCTTCATAAAAGCTATGATTAGTAGGAACGGCTTTTATTGTTGTCCTCGAGCGATATTTTCCACTGGACTACAAAGCAGAGTGGTGTTGCCTTCCATGCTTCTAGCTTACCAGCCAACAGTCGCTGCCGCAAAGCCTTATAGGCCTTGCTGTACGGCAAATCTTCCTTTGATTGTCAACAAGCTCGAATTGCGCTACCGTCGGTAGCTCGGTTACCCCCAGGAATGACAAGTCCTGCACTCTTCGATGGCTTTGCCTAGGTAATCTACTATTTCCAGTCTGTTTCGATAGTGGGAACGCACTCAATTGAGCAGCATCGTCTGGGCTCTGTTACCGAGATGAAACGCCACTTTCAGATCCTTCCCTTATCGGCCAGGGGTCTAACAACTCTCAAACTTTCCATACTCTTAAGCTTACATAAGATATTTATCCCCTGCACTTTCAAGATAACCTCTTTACGTCATTCTGAACTGATTCACATTGTGTCCGATCGATTGCTACACTCTAGCCCTCCGCGATAGAGACGGAGAGCGTCCTGTTAACTCCCTCTGCATCAGCTGAACATCCATAGGTGCATAGGCTATAAGGTAAACAAATATTTTTGAGATTTTTTAATTTTTTTCAGTAATTTATTCAAGCATCCAGGCAAAAATTGGGATGGAGGGTGCCATCATTCTCGCGTTTTCGTATGCGCACTTTCAGGGAGCGCTTTCCTACTAGCAAACCCCTAATCCAACCCAAGTTTT
>UZAF01017507.1:23920-46076 GCA_900617895.1 Haemonchus placei
AACGTACCGGTTGAATCCCTGTAGGCAAAACATGCTCGACATGCTTGACTGCTTTTACCTAAAAAGCTATTAGTTAGCTAAAACAANTAAAAGCTGTTGTGCTCTATGTTTGCTGAGTCTTTGGGCGATAGGACAGTCAAGAAGAGCGGGGGTTGTCTACAGCAACCACCTTCAGCCCGACATTGAAAGGTAGAGTTGTTCATTTGAGGCCGTCGACTCTTTTTGGTAATAAAATGAACTAATAATAATGATAAATATCATTATTAGTGATCAATAATCAGTAGGCAATGTTAAACTGCGAATAGGCCCCCAGACGTCAATCGAATGCCTCTCAACACTGTCTACGTGAGAATGCACTGAAACGTGGGAAACGCCTGTGGCCCATCAGTCACAGAAACATTTTCTTGGGCATTTTGGCATTTTGTTTGTTAGGTTTCTACTGCAACTGGCTTCCTTCCCATGTCCCCAGAGCTCAAGAAGCAATTATATCAGGCCAGAGTGAGGCTGTTAGGGCATGAAATGATTTTTGGAAGCTATGGACAGTGCTGCAACATTCTGAGAGGATTTTTAGGACATTTAAAATTGAAATCCTGAAGTCTCACCCCATTTCAACACACATTTGGACCAACATAAGAATTTAGCACGGTACAATACACATCAAGATCTTTTTAGGTTTTGATAAACATGAGAAACGTACCGGTTGAATCCCTGTAGGCAAAACATGCTCGGCTGCTTTTACCTAAAAAGCTATTAGTTAGCTAAAACAACCATAACGTCGTGTTATACTTAATAGAGCAGCGTCAATTTCCAAAGAAGACTTCGGCATGAACATGAACGAAAAAGCGCGAACAGTACGAAAATGATATTCCGCTACAACAACGTCTTCGAGCCCACAGCGCTCAATGAATCTCAATGATTCATCGCCGTCGATGGATAGCACCATAGACGATGATGGTGTTTGATGTTCAGTCGGTTTACAGGTCCAGTCCTAGCTATTTTGTAGCGAAGTATTCAGTAGGTCCGAGCTGTTCCAATGGGAGTACAGTGGGTCGACCCACAAGTGAAACCCTGAGCCCTCAAGACTGAACCCTTCGGTGCCCACGCTTACCGTATAGCCACTTGATGAAGATCGTCTCGTCTCGGATTTATGAGCCTCTCCTCTGAAGTTATATTTTAGCTGTATTAGTGGCTGACAACAATTGAATGATGGACTCAACTTTGGAGCCTCCCAGCCTTACTGGCAACAACATCGGTCTCTTTTCCCCCTTCCCACACGCACGCACACACGCACACACACAAACCGTGACTGCACTAAAATTTGACCGCTATGACGGCTCTGCTCAAACTGCATCCTACAAATCATCGGATGAGATGCTTTTTTAGAAAACTATTTAAACATTTCTTCAAGAGAATGCCATCCATTCATCATTCTGTCGTCATTGAACCCCACTTTAGTTTAAAGTTGAGTCACGAAATAGAACTCTTAACATTCTCAAATGAATGGTTGTGGTCAATAAATGGGACGTTTTTCTACATTTCTGGAAAAATCTGAACAAACATCAAAGTACCATCTCTATTCGTTTTCTCTTGTCAAATTGTTAGTCTAACGTGCTTTCGAGAAATCGAGTAATCCCTTATTTTCTTTTCGGATTTCACAAAAAGTGAAGAGGCTCATTCAAAGGATCTCGGTTACTGCACAATGCTTTGCAACGAACTTTTTCAAGAGTTGATGATAAGATGTAAGGACGACATTTCAGTAGAATACATTACATTTCTACAAGGAAATCACGGCATACCCACAGACTCGTCAGAATCAATCCAACCTCATAATCGTTCCCGATTTGCCGATTTTCCGGAGAAATGAAATTACTTTCCCCTGCTATACTAATATCCTTCCGAAAAACTTCCCAAGTCTTTAGCTTGAATTTTGGAGAGTCTCAACTCAATGTGTAGAGTGCTCTTACCACCAGAGGGTTATAGAGCGGTATAGATCGGAATGGGGGAGAAAACAAATGCTAGTTGAAGGAAAAGGGAGAAAAGACAAGTGGTACATGTTTAAAGCATAATCAAATCAATGAATGACGATAATAAATGGATATCAAATTGTCGGAATTCAAAACTCAACGAAAGTTGGATGGAGAGGAAGCATTAGCGCTAGACGAGCCTCATCGAGAGGAGAGAATGAGAACAAGCAAGGAACCTATCACTGAAGAGAGTGAGGAAGGTGGCAAACGGTGATGACCCCTCGAAATGATTGTTGGAGATGGCAAAAAGTGAAGCAAAAGTTCAATTTTATGGTAAACTACGTGTTACTGACTACAGCGCCTGTGTTGCAGCTGTTGTAGCAGCCGTCCCTGCCACTGGACCAGAATTCAGTTCTTCTTCTTGATTGATGGATAAAGCTCTAGCTTCAATGTGATTTGAATACCAAGCAAAGGGGTAGATTACCGGGGATACTTTGGGTAGATTGAGTGAAATAGTGGTCTTACAGTAGAGCTGAAACAAAAGAACAACTCATTCATCAACCATTCATCATCTCCTATCCCTTCCCAGTTATTCTTTCCATACTCGAAAAAGGAAACCTCCTTAGATTTAGTGGAACTGAGTACGAATAGCCAGGAATTGTATTTCTTTATGCTCCCAAGAGATGCTTCCCTCTACTCTGGAAAGTACTTCTCTAGCGGGAAAAATTCATTGGAAGCAATAATTCGATGGTGCCATTGAGAAGAGAAGACAGTAAGAAGAAGAACTGAGGGGAACCGTTGCTGAGGTAGTACTCTCTGGAATAACCAAAGTCTAGGGCTGCTTTACGGCGTAATCCTGAGTTCTAAAACAACTTCTTAGAATCGACTGGCACACGTTGTGAGCTATCGACAAGTGCAGTTCTTTTTTCCTTTGCGACAGGTTTAACAATCGGACTGAGTTCTTGGGCAACGATCATAAAAAGGAAAGATTGAAGGATCGGATTTTTCGAGGAAATGAATCAGGAATCAGATTCATTATGAGCCCGAAATCATAGGGTAATAAAACACAGCTGCTAGCCCAGCACAAAAGACTTATTTCTTCCGATATACGGAAGCATTTAAGTACGTATCCGATCTGTGCAACAATTTCCAGAGGTCAGACGATGTCCAGTTTTGCGTACTTTTTCTTTCAAATACCGTTTCATGGGTGGAACCAACCGGGGTCATCGGGCAAGACGAAGTCGGCCCATATACCCCTTCTTTTTATGTCGTCGGACGGAATAATTGATGCTATTGTCTGACCGAGAAGTTGGAGACTACTGCCCAGGCACAAGTTTGAATACCTAAGAGATTTTTGTATACACGCGATCGACGGGTGCTGTTCAGTCGGGGTTTGATGAGCAGCCGTTGCCATAGGGCCGTGCTTTCAATATATCAAACTACAAAGAGCAGGTAGTATACACTACTGAAAACCATCGATAGTCTATTGACTACGAGCGAATCTACTATTTTGGCTAGAAAAAGGAAATGCTAAGATTTAGGGTAAGTTCGGCTGGATAAAGTCGTACGAACGAATGTTGTACATCGAGTGGTTTCTCAGCGATAACCAAAAAACCGCAGAGAATTCCAAAGCCAATTAAGTTTATCGATTTAGCTGAGGAAGCGATAATCGAAGACCTTAATTGGCTCCGATTTACGTTTCCTCAGCTTGGAAAAGCGCAAAAAAGGATGATTGAGTGCTTGTGGATTGGTAGCGGTTGTACCAGCCAGTGATACCATAGTTTTCTCTAGATATTACACTCATCGCTGTAATCCCGACCTAATCATATCCTAGTGCCTTTGATTATGAGTCTTTCCTGGCTCAGTGATAGATCCTTTCAGAGCCGACATTGTCGTTGCTGCGGAGCTGAGGAAGGAGCAATCGAACTGCTTAAAGGTCATTTCTCTCGAAATTTCCTCATACGACCTCATACGACTTTGGATATCTTCCAGTAAGTTTTCTGCAAACTTCGGCAATCACTGTTGCTTCATTGAGCAAAAATTTGTCAGAATCCGCAGTGGAATACGAGACATTGGATGGATGGTAAAAAGACCGAGTTTCTAACTGTCAGGCTTTCAACGGTGGTTAAAATGCACAGCCAACAGAAGACCATATGAGAGCGCCAAGGAACTTAACAATGCAAAAGGTAGAGAACAGTAATTTCATGGGATTAGGAAGCGAAACATCAGTTGCAGAACCAAACGACTGTTATTTATTGGCGAAAGGGAAATGCGTTTGGTGGGCTGCCGAATGTACTTTGACAATGATAAACACACCTGCAACTTGTTTTCACTAGAGGCTGTCGGAGATCTCACATAGATCATAGTACCAAAGCCATTTATCAAAAGGTGCTAGGTAAGCTGCTGGAATTTGGAGGCGAACAGCACTATTGGCTCAGGTCGGAAAATCGTTAAACCATCTAAATGCGAATTACGTCGGCGCCCTGAGTAAATGCGGCAGTCATTACTCATACCCAAGTTTTTATGAGAGCAAACGAGGCTGGTAGCAGTTAAGCGAACACGAAAAGACCATATACGTCTTCGAGCTATGCATCGAACACTTCTTTCTATAAAAGAAACAATAGGTAAAGGAACACGTAACGACGGTACCGATTTTCTCGACTGATCGAATTGGTTTTCCACCTTCAGGAAAGTTGGCATAGTCCTGTAAAATCTTAGGTGAGAATCTTTCAATGGCCCAGGGTTACAGAGGGACTTTGATATCTACAAATAACTGAAAGACTAGATCCCGCCCTGGTCACTCATGAGATTACCGATAAAGCACCTCAATGCATCCACTGAAGTGATGATTGCACCTACATATCTCTCTGACTCTTTACTGCAAAATCAAGCGTAATTCCGTAAAATGGAGAAAATTATTAATTACCCCGAATCGTCTTTTTTTGAAATCTTTTTTTTTTCTGTAGCGTAAAAAACCCGATCTGTTCTGTAAAAAATCATGTGCTAGCACTATGGCGGGAATGCCAACTGATGGCTGAAGCACACATTATCACGGAGCGGGCTCGGGGGTGCTCCCGTGCTCCACTCTGCTTATCCATCACACCAGGCAGTAGAGTGTTGCCCTCCTTCACACTGGCTCGTTTTTAGACTGTGGGCTTACATACAAAGATACTTCATGAAGGTGGGTATGAAATAGTGTAACCCAGTGGAAAAGGTACTTCTTGTGGGTTGATCGGTTCATTTCTGCTCATTTGACATCCATTTACAATTGTAGCAAGTTTCTGATGCGATCGATAGGTTGCAAAAGTCGTGCACAAACCAGCCACTGAATCTTGCAGCACGATGCGCCCATTTTATTGAGAAAGGTCAGATTTAGTTCAGATGCGTAAAATGCTCACACCGTTGATGCCCTTCGACACAATCCCTTCCTCTACAAATCGTTGTATTAGACCCTGAAGGAGAACGAAATTAAGGCATAAAAATAGAATCATGGCAGAAAGGTGTGCAGAAAATCCTTCTTCGGGAAAAAATGCGAAATCCCCAGCTCTACAGTACCACGATCAATATTCTATGTGAACAGATAGGTATCCCGATATTCCTCTCCATCGAAAATGGAGTTCTTCTTTCCATCGTTCAGATTTGTCATTCAGCATTGTTTAGACTAACGACGTTGACAGACCATTTGAAGAGCCAAGACGCAGGAGAGGTAAATGGCGCAGCGGTTAAGCGCCCAACTGCAGCGCAAATGATCGTGAGTTCAACTCAGGCCGATGACGAATTGTGCAGGGGTCCTGAAATCGGAAATCATGTGAGCCGACAATGCCTCTCGACATGGAACATCGGGTTCTCAGTTGAGAGGTGTTGGAAAGACAGCACCCACCGAGGTCCAAGAAATTTTACCTCTCTGGTCACTTTTCTAGCCAATGTTGCTAAAATTCCATACACCTACCCCAGAAGCGAGAACCGTCTCATATCCATTCGTAAATGTTCATCTAGCTTACTCAACCATACCTTTCAAGCTGTCATCTACGGCACCCTCCTTATCTCACCGAGCTCTTCAACCTGTAGCCTGCAATTAACTTTTATACTCCACACCAGAAGAAGTACCTTCCTTACATATTCATTCGCATCGTAGGGTTACAAATGTGGACATACAGAGAACCTCTACAGCTATTCTCTTGCAAGTTCCTCATCAAGGGACGGAGAAAAGAACAAACCAGACCTTGTATAATTATATTTATTACACACATTATTGTAAACACATTATTGTTTTGTCACTGTAAACAAACACGTACATGCAACTTTCAACAAAAGTTATAAAATTAAAAAATAACTCTTTTCTAACAAATCAAATAAAGTCACCTAATATAACTACAACCTCTATGCATACTCTGTAATTAACCTCTGAATTATTAGATTCACTCGTCATCCATTGACGTTCGAGGAAGTACTGGCACCGGGAAACCATGACGACTGTCTTTCTGTGGCCAGTCATACAAATCATTGATTGATGGTTCATATTCATAGCTATAAATTTGCTGACGGATGAACATCTCCTGTAATGACGTTAGTTTCAAAATGAGTCAGTTTTCACTTTAATCTGATTGAAAACCAACTTTATCCTCAGGTTCAGGATGAAGTGTGGCGAGATCATTTTCATATAGATGATTGCCAATCTACAAAGAATCGTCATTTAAGTGTATTTGAAATACTATCCAAAGAAAAATATAAGCCGAAAATCATATGGCATGCTGTCCCGCGACATCAACTTAGTCTCATTTTGAACAAGCAATGTGGCCAACGAGGGCAAATGGTAGACTGTAAATTCTCAGCTGTTGACCACACTACAAAACAATAAACTTCTAACTCACATCAAGTGCAATATTGACAGACAGCTCACGTATGTCCCTAAGCCGTGGGTAGAGTCGAGCATATTCATTTAGCGACTTTTCACTAACAGATGCGGCAACTCGCTAAAAATTGCGATAAAAATCACTCGGCAGTAAAACATGAAATTGTTACTCAGTGGCATGTGGCTCGTTGATTTATGGTTGAGATCACTCCTTTAATAGATAAAATATCGTGGCAGATAGATAGCATTCACGAGGGACCTCACCACGTTCTTTGAACGATCGCTACAGAGCTACAGAAGATACAGAAGAAAATATAGTAGATTCATATTGAAGTCATCGAAAATGAACTTACCCTAGCCGCGATGAGGAACGCTTTATCAGGGATGCGTTTTGCTTTAAACAGTACCGCAGCCAACGCCACACCGGGGAAGATGTATGAGTTGTTGCCTTGACCAGGTTTATAAAGCTTTCCATTCAGTTCCACATTGTCGAATGGAGAACCAGACGCGAACAGTACAGAGCCCTACAGTAGTTTGAAAAATATGAAAATGCTCCCATAAACAAAGAAGTATTAATCAATTACTACTTTACAGAGCAAAAATTTCGTTGTCCATTTCAACATTCTCAAAATAACTTATGACAAGCTCACATTCGTGTACTGGTAGGCGTCCTCAGCAGTACACTCCGCTTTGATTGTGGGATTTGAAAGGGCAAAAATGATCGGACGAGGGTTGATTTTGGCCATTTCTTTGATAATTTCAGGCGTAAAAGCGCCGCCTAGCGTTGAGATACCTTCAAACACGCTAATTTGAAAACTGTTATGTTCCGGACAAACCTTTAGCCTTCTTCAGGCACAAAAATGGGTCACTTCAAATTGATTTTAGTAATACTTACCCATCAGAGCATGAGGCTTCACCATTTTGATCACTTCCAAGAGACTTGCCGTTTCCGGAAGATCCTAGAAAAAGGTCTCAAGAGGAAGTTTTTCATCCTCATTCAGTAGACTCTCAACGTGAACAGACAAGGTGTACAAATTTCTCTGAGAGCTTCATTATTTCTGCTTTCTCTGCGCGATGACGTGAGGAAACCGCATAGTTGAACAATCTAGTTGAACTTCGTCTGTGACTGCTGTTATATATTCTGCTTCAACTTCGTTTGCTGTTTGCAGTTCACAAAAAGAATCACTTGACAACAAAATCGGCCTTCGTTCCTTTCAGTTGCCAGCAAACGTCGCAAATGAGCATAATGAAGCACACTCAATTAATGAAGCGCACTTGTCACAAATTTACAGATAAACCTGTGCCCCAACTCTGCCTTTTCAAACAAAAGAAATGTAAAAGTATACACAGAGGGTACGATGTGAGATACCAATTCTTCCGGAGAGAAAAAAAAAACCTGGGTATCATGGCTATCTAGAAAGCCCTAAAATTATGAAGCTCATTACTGTGATTCGAAGAACGACGTCAGCAACTTTTTTTTCACCGCAGGTAAGCGCTAATTGATCAGGAACACGGTCCACCTACCAAACTTCTGAATAAATATCTAACCTTTGCAAATTGTTCATGACGGGCAGTAAGCCTCTCTTCTTTGCGACATCGTTCCTTGGTAATGAGCCCTTTGCTGTTCAACAAGAAAATATTGCCACGCGCTGCCTCTCTGGACAATCCTTCGTCGACCATCTGATCCACACACAATTCTGCTATTCCCAATCCAGCCTTAAAATTCACTCTAGCGATATCCCGACAACTTTCCGCAGAAATTCTTACAAAAGCCCAAGCATTAGGAGAGTTAGAAGTCCCTTACCGCACCAGCTCCGAGAAATACTATCTTCTGTTGCGATAATTTCATTTTGGTCACACGAGTTGTCGCTAATAAACCAGCTACAACCACAGCCGCGGTCCCTACAAAACATTAGTAATTTATTTCAGAAACTTTGGAAATAAGAATTAGCTCACCCTGAATATCATCGTTGAATGTACAATATTCGTTTTTGTATCTATCTAGTAAGGTGTAAGCATTTTGGAAAGCGAAATCTTCAAACTGGATCAACGTATCACGGCCAAATCTTAAAAGAAGTAGGTGTATTCGGATTCTGAAGCACTTGAGATACACGCTGTCGCTTACCTCTTGGTTACTGCCTTCATGAAATTATCGAGTAAACGATCGTACTCTGGTCCACGCACCCTTCTGCGCCGAAGACCAATGTACAAAGGATCATCCAACAACTTCTGCAGGAAAGAAAATCCAAGATGACCACTAATAGATTCTGTTTTTCGAAAGTCTTTGCATTCAGTGTCATTCACAAGGTGCGGGCAACGGTGGAGGAACCAGTATAATGATTAGCAGTAAGGAAGGCAGAATCACTAGAGAACCTCGGAAGAGACTTCCTTTACTGCATTCAAGCAATCCCTACTTCGCTTGCGGTCTGGTTTGTGCAACTGTCGGGAGACGAGAGCCTGCACGCAAAAAAGAGCGAATCTCTTAGTACTTAGATAAAGCTGTCTATTTGAAAAAAAGCTGCCGTTCGTACACTCAAGAGTTTACAACTGGAGATTACTCTTTTGCGAATTCTCGTGAATACAGATGAGCAACCTTTAGCGATCATCTCGCTGTGCTGTATTATTGCAAACCAATACCTATACAAGGTTATGGTTTGTTTAATGTATTCAAGGTAAAGTAAAGTGATTCAACGTGTATACAGTCAAAGAGATATTGTTGGATGGGCTATTCAAATTACACCCATAAGATTCAAATAATAAAACGGGCGAGAACGCGAAGCCTGTGAAATAGCAGTATGAGATGGGATCATACCTGATTATTTGTGCCGACGTCTAAGACCACCGGTAGACACCACTTGGGCTGGATTCCACCCAAAGCGACGTACAGGCCTAGTTTACCAACAGGAATTCCCATGCCACAAGCGCCAAGATCACCAAGTCCAAGAATTCGTTCACCATCAGTTACCACGATAGCCTGAGAGCAAAATAAAAGAGGAAAAAAAAAAGAATTCAGTCCAGCTAAATTCGTTCAAATCGTAAAACACGGAAACCTATAAACGAGAGAAAACTGTTCAACACATCCTGTGAGGCTTCATATTTACACCCACCTGCACATCCGATACTGGCCAGTTAGATAAAATCTGATAAATTTTACTTATACTGTTGTCATTGATAGTTATGTATAGCCCTCTGAAACACGAGTAAAAAAAATGGGGAACATTGATTTTGATTGAGAAAATGCACTAACTTCGGGTGCCGATAAATATATCCAAACTTTTGGCAAGCCAAACCGACTGTGGGAGTATAGACGATGGGCATCAATTCCTTAACGTTCTCACACAAAACGCGATAAAACAGCTTCTCAGTTCGACATTGCAGTTCATCCAATATGATGTACCTTAAAAAGCAGCCATTTCCATCGAAAACTGCATAACATTGCCTAAGCTTTCCAAACAGCATTCTTTTTCCATTTTTATACCTACTAACTATAAGGAGATAGTCCCTGCACTATACAGTAGCTAAAGTAGTTGCAGATCAACGAACTTTCCCAAGTTGTCCGGCTCTTCCCGAATTCTTTTCATCACACGATATGCCTGTTGATCTTGTGTCATGAACGCTGGCGGCAGAAGTCCATGAATTCCAAGGTACTGGCGTTCACTTAACGAGAATGCCATACCCTAAAACATTGCTAAACGACCTACCTACCCGTAAATATAAAAAGTGTTACACCAGAGTGTAACGCCTACACACATTACATGCGTTTTTATGAAGCTTGTAAAGGATGAAGCAAATTATTTTAGCCTTCAACCATTCATTTTTACGACGCGAAATGCTTATGCTTCGAAGAAGGTCGACTTTGAAGTGATAGATAATCCCATGGAACGAAACTCGCGAGCGGATAGACTTTGAAGCAAGCGGTCGCGGAGACGTTAGTGATTACCGTATCTCTAATGTAACTCTAGTATTTAAGGTACGACCCACTACTAGAATGAATATTGAAGAATATACCTTGTTGAGTCGAGAAGTGTTGAGAAGTTGATATCCCCTTTCGCTTGGGGTAACTCGTTCCGGTCTATATAACTTATGAAGGGCAAGTTTCTGCGGATCATCCAGATCTGGTTCGTACTGCTTGGCAAAGACGGCTACCGACGAGTGGATAGTACGAGTAAGAGACCAAGTACTGAATAGGCATAAATAAAGAGCGATGCAACCAAGAGCCTCATCCAAACTTTACAAACCCTAGAAATAAGCCAGTTTTTCTTAGAATCATAATTCAAAAGGGCACATAGTGATCTTGTTCATGATGACTGATCAAGAAGAACTTTTCAGAAGCCAGAGTATTATGTCAAAAGTAGCTGTCGCCCTTCCGCTGCACCGGATAGATGATGGGAACCAAAAGAGTAAACCACAAAGAACGTGGAAAAGCTTACCGACTGTGTCTCAGTAAAGTGAGCATTTCGATCGAGTGTTTACCTGGAATGTTATCATGTCGTAGCAAAAGACATGAAAATCAATCGAAAGTTCTTTGAAGACGATTAAGACACTCCCCAATTTTATATAGGTAAATGGCAAAATCGGAAAAAAATACTGCTGACTTTGCTTCGCATTCGTATGGCTAAAATGAGATTTGCGCGCGCAACTCGTGCCGATCTCAATTTGATCTACACTAATCGGTTTCTGAGGGAACTAGTCGCAGATCAACTAAAAAGACAAGTCTTACTACTTTTGAAGATGACCACCAGGCAGCGATGGTAGGACACGTTTATTTCTAATATCTTTCCTACTTGTTTGCCCTAAAAGCACAGCACGCCTTAAAATGATTTCTGGATATCTCCCTAGAATGAACCTGTGACCTCCAAGATAGCCTAAGGGACGCTGTCACTTCGGAAAGTAGTCAATATAGGACCCAATGACGGCCACCAAAACGACTCAGGCGACGTGCAGATCTAAAGCGGACAAGTCATGAAACGTTGTAAAAGCTGTAACGATTGGACCATTCGCACCCATTACGCGACTACTTAAACTTTTTCTGCGTCCGTGTCAGCGAAAGGATTAAGAAAAATACCCGGGGTGAAGTACATGGGTAGGTGGTGGGATCTCAGTAGTCAAATAAGCACAGCATTTAGAGATTGGATTCAGTGGAGTGCGACAGACAAGGGCAGTAAAATAAGCGTGGTCGACACAATTAAATGTTCAAGTATTCCGTAGGTCATTCGCACCGGGACCAACATCCTGCACGCAAGCAGCTTACTGCAGCCAGCTGTATACATTGGCGCGCACATTTGACCAGCTCGTCTTCGTAACATTCTCTTTCGACCCCTAGTTCTAATTCTCTTTTGAAGTCTGTGTTTCTCAGGATACACCAATTTTCATGTTTTCTTGGCCACTGTTCTGGGCTATCGTTTCCACAACTCGTCTAGAACTAGATCCACCAAAATTACACGGGTGCTTTCAGACTTCAATGATCCGTCCGTCCGGCGCGTTACGTGCGTGCGACGGCGGCTCTGGCCACTCGTTGGCACGTGATCCAGTGATCTGGTGTTGTGAACGATTGGTTAGGGCCGCCGTCCACGCACGCAACGCACCGTGCGGACGGACGGACGGACGTCGAAGCCTAAAAGCAACCATCTATTCTGACCGCGAGCGGCATAGAGGCATATTTTTTCACTCAAATTACTCTGTTTGCGAAGTCTCTTTTTTATTTTATTGGTTTCTCCTCTGAGTATAGACCTGGTTTTCAATATAATTCTTGGTAGTTAGCAGTAATATGAATATGGTGGATACGAAAGATTCAGCTAATTGCATCTCTCCGGAGGATTACTTTGCAACTGTTACATTAAAAGATCACTGTTCGTCAGATCCGCTAATCACCTTTGACGCTGCTCTTGAGTTCGAACTCCTCCAACGTCGTGTGTACCGTCATACCTCGCTGTGCTCCATTATGCACTATATCAGAAGCGCGAAGCTACTGAACTGAATAATCCTGGCCAAGTGAGTTGTTGATGTAAGTAAACCTGACATACACTTGATAGTATCAATGAATGAGAGCGAATGACGATTTTATGCGTATCGCAAGAGTCGATCACCTTGAAAGTTATTTTCTACCACAAACCATACACTTCATGAACCATCCCTTAGCAGTAAGTGAAGGAGCTGTTCAGTCCTCAAGCTACAGGGCACGGGTGGGCCGTTAGAGAATCCTCGAAATCAGCTTCCTGTTTCGAACATCGTTTTCACTCTTCGCATAATAAGCGGATTACAGAGTGAACAAGAAAACAAGCAATTTAATCTGATGATTTTCAGCTATGGTAATTAACCTTCGTGAATGAAGTTCCGGTCTTTTGTTGTCATATGAGACCACGCTCAATATCTACCAATATCTTTCAATGGACGGAGAGACGTTTAGAGGTAGGTACATTTTCACCCTATTTTTGGATTACTATTTCTACTTCTACTTTGCCAACGGATGTGATCGCTACTCTGATATCTGATAGGTTCCTGATGTCTTTTCGATTCAGATTCGGATTAGTGGTGAAATCACACAGGGTAGGTGGGGATTGTTAAGGGGTTCACGAGCATTACGGACACTGAGTCTAACCATGGCAAATTGTAAACGGCCACTGTATTTTTGCTATTCATGGTAGAACTTAGCATAAGAATGTCATGGCATTTTTCATTTTTCAGATATATTGTATTTCATTGGTAGCAAACAAAGCTAGTAAACATCATAAACAATTTATTTACAGTCATCCTTACAGGAGAAATAATGTCGGACAAAATGTGGGTGACATGAAGGAAGCTAAACGTAACATCGTAACTGAAAATACGGTCAATGATTAGGACTAGAAAATTTTAGATGAAGTATCTCTTGACTATTCGTCTATTCGTCATCCATTGAAGATTGCTCCATTTCGGGTACGGGAACAGCACCCGCCTTACAGTCGTCAGCGGGCCATTCCCATTCTTTACTTAGAAGATCGTCGTATGAGGTGTCGTACAGTTGATGGCGTATATACATCTCCTATAAAAATTTCCAGATTTCACGCATATCCCCTAACAAACGGGATTCCTGCTTACCAGATCCTCCGGCTTCGGATGGACTGCTGAGAGATTCTCGTTGAAGAAGTACTCACCAACCTAAAGGAATTTGCACTGGCAAGCTGTACTTTTACAGTTCAAAGATGTATGGTCCTGACACGCCTAGCTGGTGCGATGACGGTCACATATTTCAACGAAACGAAACGCTTGCAGACGGAAAGCTGTAAATGAGAAACCCACATCAATGGCGATCCTAACAGACAGCTCTCTAATATCCTGCAGTCTTGGGTAAAGCCTGACATATTCGTTCAGCGCCTTTTCCGTCACCATACTTGCACACGACTAAATACAGCACAATTGTGGCAGACCATGTTTTAGCCAGCGGTAAACATACCCTGGCAGCAATAAGGAATGACATTTGCGGAATTTTCTTTGCTTTCCAAACCACGGCAGCTAAACCAACTCCAGGGAAAATGTACGAGTTGTTTCCTTGACCGGGTTTGAAGAGCTTTCCCTTATATTCAACGTCGTCGAATGGCGAACCGGAGGCGAACAGAACTCTACCCTAAAAGATAAGTTGGAAGTGTGTACGGTGAGAGATCACGTCAGATTTGCAGTCGTTTGTCATTCCGCTGACAACAGTAGGGTGAGATGGCCATGGTTTCAAGCAGGGAAAAATGCATTTTTTGATGAACCCTCCCCTTCAGAAACCAACTTTGCAATAGATAGGTTTCTCTTGCCATTGATAATGCACTCTTGCTCTGGGATATATCTCAAATATGTAGCTTCCAATTGTGGGCACGTCTATCTATGCAGGTTGTTCCATCATTCATGATTACTGAAGAAACTACCAGATGGTCATCTCTGTGGTATATTCGATCTCTGACTCTACCAAAAAAAAACAATATACCAGCCTTAAATGCAGAAACGCTTGCGCTTCGGATCACTATTAAGTCATCCATTACACAAGAATTTCGCTATTCTTCATGCTTTGTTGGACGTAAACTTACATCAGTCCCTTTAATTGCTTCTTCAGCTGTACATTCAGCTTTTTGGGTGGGATTGGATAGAGGGAAAATGATTGGACGTTCATTGATGGTAGCCATTTCTTTTATGATCTCTGCGGTAAATGCTCCTCCTTGAGTTGACACACCTAAAAGACGTTATTGAAAAAGTCTTCTGAGATATATTTTTCTGATTTTAATTAATAGGGTTATTATGTTAATTATTATTAATTGAATACTTTAATTACTAGGTTATACCAACCAATTATTCCATTCGGTTTAATTGTTTTCACAATCTCGAAGAGGCTTTTCGACTCCGGTAACTCCTGTAAAAAAAACAGACTTTGGAAGAGAGTTGTAGCCGGCAAAAGGATGCCAAGTAGCATGATCCGCTATTGTCGCAAGTGGTACTGAAACGCGTCAGAACTTAAAGCGGCTACATCAGTACCGCACCGAATGACTGCCCTATATTTACTACTCTTGATCCGTTCCATTTGATAAGCGACCTCAATAGCTCATCCTGGCCCATATCTGGAAACTTACTTTAGCGTAAAGACGATGACGTTCAGTCATGTTTTGTGCTCTTTTCTTTGTAACCAAACCATCGATATCAATCATAAAAATGTTGTCGCATGCTTGCTCCTTTGTTGCACCTTCTGCGATCATCTGCATTACCATCAGCTCAGCGATGCCCAAACCTGCCTAAACACCCACTGCTATTGATGAGAAATTCGAAATCGTTGTTCTGTGATCTAGAAGTTATATATCAACGTTTTAATATCAACGTTTTATATCTAGACGTGCGTATCCCAAAATTCATCACTTTGCCATCTCTATCGATAATGTCAATCGATCACTCAGGGGTACTTGTGTAATCCCAACCTGTTTAAACCGCTCCGCTTTTCCTTACTAGTTGCCTCGCCCCACGCACTGCCTTGTTTGGTCCACTAACTAGGCCTTGCCACGCGCCGTTATATGCCTTGATAGCCGTTCGTTTCTTCTACACACTGTTCGAATTGAGAAGAATTACACACGCTGCTAAAGACTTGTATTGTTTGTCTGACACAGTCATAAGCCTGTACTGTTTAGAAGCGAATTCGAGCCAGCCTAATGGAAAGTAGGTACAGTCTCGCTGGTAGGGTCAGACAAGGGCGTGAAAGCGAAGCGCTTGGCGATTTACGCCTACTTCCTCCATTTTTTTCTCCCCCATTGATAGACTGCAGTTGTCGACATTTTGGCTTTTCAAGTAATGTTTCTTTTTGTTGTTTTGCTTGCAGTTGCTATGACGAAGTAAAATCGTGTTGTTCAGAAACGAACCGCTCCAGCTCCGTGAAAGAGGAACTTTTGCTCGCAGAGCTTCTTCTTCGTAACTCGAGTTGTTGCAAGTAAACCAGCAACTATCACTGCTGCCGTTCCTAAATCAAAGTGCATGGCTCAATAAGGACAAAGGTAATTATTTCCACAGAAATAATTCCAGCTGCCACAGCGTACACTTTAGTTTCATTTCCATACTTAGGGCTTTCTATGTGTATATTGAGTACCTTGAATATCGTCATTGAAGGTACAGTATTGTTCCCGATATCTGTCCAACAACTTGAAGGCGTTCGCAAATGCAAAATCTTCGAACTGTATCAAGGTGTGGCGACCGAATCTGTGATTAGACCTTTCAGGATTAGAGGTGAGTTCAGTGCTTGGAGTAACTGAATAACGTTCTATGCCGATTCCTAGAGACTACTTTGAGCGTATGAGCGTAGCGTATTCCTACATTCTGAGATTTTTTTTTCATTTATTAATCACGCACTCTTGGTACACCATCATCAAAACGTAATAGTTAAACAAAACAGAGATAGTAAACACAGAAGAACTCGTACGTCGTAATCACAATCATACACAGTAATGAAGATGCACGTTCCCTTTTTTTTCTATTTTTCTAGGTTTTCATTTTTCATAACTCATAAGCTCATTTGGATATACATATTTTCTCATAAAATCTTTCCGTGTCATTATTTAATTGCATTCGTACGTACGCATACAATTGCCATACTTTTTTCCCTAAACATCAAACCGCCAGCGTGCTTGGCGAAAGTTGAAATGGTGGTCCGTGTCATGAACTAGCGAAGTAGACCATTTTTTAATTTTTATTGATTTATTCTTACCACTGTAGTACGTTCGGTTACTCATTTTACATGTTCCACTCATTTCAATTTTTTTCACCTCTCTTAACCCATTGACGACCATGCAGTCCACATGTGGACTGCAGTTGTATATTTTATTTATCGCCACTTTTTAACGATCTTTCTTGTCGATACATAAGATCAGGTCTAAGTTAAACTATATACTGTGTGGTCCCAAGAAATCTTCTAATTTTGCAATTAATAGATAATAACAATAAGCATAGACATCATACATACTTATATTTTAGCCTTTNACATGTGGCCCTTCAATGATTTCTTTTTCTGAAAAGAATTAGTGAATGAGGAACTTCTCCTCATCAGAATCCATCACTAGCTGACTAAAATTGAAGTGCCACCTACCATCATCGTTAGTCATATCCTAAACTTGCGAACTCAAAAAAAAATTAAACAACTTCCAGTTCAAAATTGAAGAAATTGGCCGTCCGGGACCATGCAGTCCACACGTGGACTGCAACGATGGTCGTCAATGGGTTAATGTGAAGCAAAAGACCGCAGCCATCGGTCTTAATCCTCTAGTTTCATGTACTGGTCATGGAAGCAACTATTCTCTGCCTCCAGCGAAACACTTGGCGCTTTCGCATTGCGTAATTGCGACTATCGAATTCGGAAAAGTATGTGAACTATTATAATTAAATAATGAACGAATAAACAAAAACAAACCAACTTTTTCACGACGGCTTTCATAAAATTATCAATCAGCTGGTCATATTCGTCCCCGCGAACACGATTACGTCGAAGGCCGATGTATAGTGGATCTTCGAGTAGTTGCTTAAGAGTTAAATTCATCCTAATTAGAGTTGGTATACTTATCAATAAAATCACCTGCTTCACACAATGCTATTCCCCTTCTCGCGTTGAAGTTGGCCCATTCCCCACGTTTTTCTTGCCGCGTTTTTTTACTAACTATAAGATTACGCTCAATCCTTGCACTCCTCAACCTCTTCTTATCCAGCTGCGAGCGGCTTCCAGCTCAGTCACTTCCTGCCACCTACCAATGGTGTACCCATTCTGCCGCTTAGATTCGTTCCAAGTTCAACTTCCGCTTAGGAAGCAAATTTCGCGCACGTCTCGCTTCCTGACATTGGTGTTCAGTATTCGCCAATCTTCAGAAATCCCATTCTAACTATTCCACCCCCCTAAGTCGAAGGGAACAGGAGTTATGAACTTCCACTCAAACGCCCACACCGACATATACAGACAAGCACATCGACAAACCAAGAGACTGGCTTAGCGCTTTATATTTTGTAAGATAAAGGCAATGAATAGGTCATGAGATAGCCTCCGTGCGCCTGAGCGTGCGCATATTGGAGCTTACTCGAAAAACAGAAGAAATTGTATGAATACTGGCATCAGTTCCAGTGTTATCCACCGTACATGTGACGGAGGATTAAACAAAGGAAAAGCACCTGAACCATCTAGCTTTAACGGTGTTACCTGCTTCCAAATGGAGGCGNNTTTCTACTTGGGGGGCAGGATGCAGTACTAACAATGGTACTTCTTATATCCTACATGCTACGTAGGCGCATCACATGTAAAATATTTTGACCTACGAAAGAGTCAAGAAAACAAACCTTATTGTTGGTGCCAACGTCAATGAGAACTGGAAGACAATGTTCAGGCCGGACACCCGCCAGCGCTACGTAAAGTGAAAGTTTCCCCACTGGTATACCCATTCCTTGGGCTCCTAGATCTCCCAGTCCCAGAATACGTTCTCCATCAGTGACCACAATAACCTGAATAACATGTTATAATTTTTTGTTTGCCACGATCCATAAAGGATATGTTTTCATCGCATAAGTTGGCAAGAAAGTCTGCGACAGTAGGGTCATTTATTCATTAAACTATAAGTTTTTCTTAATATATCAAAATGAACAATATATTCATTATGAAGATCAATAACCTTCTCCCATTTTCTGGGCAAATCGCTGATGCCTTACAAGGGAAGGATACTTGGTCGCAGTGGCCATCCCAGATGAGATGTATACCCCCGTAGGTGGTTTCGAACGCTGATCTCAAATCTGTATCCCAAATATGCGAAACGATTGTGGAAACAAAGTTACGGGACCGATGCCTCCCTGTGTTATACCACAGTAACTAACGGGTCAACGAGCCGAGTAATCCCCTTACCTGCACAACGGTGGCCTAGCGGATAGTGTGGTGGAGTGGTGGGTATGAAACCAAGCTTCGCCTCCTTGATGTATGCACTCGTTTTGCTTTTCCATAAAATGCGCCCTAAACGTTTGCAAAACCCTTTTGGGCTTTATGTTGGGCATCTACTGGTCTCCCTCATGATTTAGGAACACTGGAAAGGTGTTACATGGAAAGTTTTTTAATTGCCCCTCACCGGCCGAATAAGGGTGGAGCCCCATTCGAGCAAAAGAGGAACTCAAAGTATTTGCTCAAAATGGGCTTATGAGGCTTCAAGAAGATAGGTGCCAATAGATTCAAGCGGTCTTCAACACGCTACCAGCGAATATTCCGATCGAATGTGGTGTCATCATATTTGATGGAGTACTTTCGTTCTTGTAGCATGACGTAAACACCATCTGGAAAGATGCGGTAATGAGAAGGTTTCGAACAGTGCTTATCGATGCTATGAAAGCAAGCCCGTTATCCTTTGCGAGAAAATCGAGAATCGAGAAAGGCAATCACAATGATCCTCTGCGGTCGCCTGATGAGGACAGCGACGATAGACCCGTCACTTCGCGAATGAAACCTCCTACGTTTGTGGAGATATAGAGGTTCAAAAGTGTAACGTAACCTTCAGGTTTGTGATCTGGCCCATGAGCTCCAATTTTATGGCGCTGGTAGGAGAGCATAGCCTTCTATAGTTGGAGTGTCTGAAGAAGCCGCACCTCCTCGATCATGAGGAACACGTTTTGTATCATCACGACAGAGTGCTGTCCACGGAAATTAAGAGGGCATGAGCTTTCGAATTAGGCTAATATTGCAACTTACGAAGTCTTATGTGGTCGCAGTTATCATTTGCAAAGCAAGCGGTCCGACCTGCCTACTATGGAAACTAACGGATAAGTTGCGGATACCGCTTCAAACAAAATGAAGGCCCTATAGGGGGAAAACTCAAAACAATCGTGAGTGGATTCAGGGTTTTGAGGACATCCTTGTATCATGTCCCATCGCACCACCACGTTTACCTCATGAACGGGCTCCTTGAGAGGACGTTTACCTCATGAATGAGCGGATAATCATATGTGCACACAAAGCGATGAACTATTGTTCTACAGTATTTCTTTAACAATGCCAGTTATTTTGTATCACTGCTTCGGAAGCGCGGACGGACAGTATTCCTAGAATGTGTGGACCGCATCCCTCCCCTAGAGGGTGGTGGTCAGATGAGTCATTCTGCCGCCGTCTACCGTAAGTGCAGGGAGCTGCCGAAGATTTCGAAACAACTTCTTGACTGTCAGGGGCAGAGAGGCGTGTATATTCGGTCAACAGTGGTAAAAAATTTTTTGTTGGATCACCATTCCCCGAGGTCTAAATTGTGAGGAAGCCCTGTAGATACCCAACATTGAGCCAAAAAACGTTTTGCAAGCGTTTAGGACGCATTTCATGGAAAAAGCAAAACGAGCGCATGCATCAAGGAATCGAGCCCTGATGTCATACCGACCACTCCATAACACTGTCCGCCAGGCCACCGTTCCACAGGTACGACTTTGCTCGGCTCGGTGATCCGTTCGTTATTGTGGTGTAACACTGGGAGGCATCGGTCCTGTAACTTTGTTGCCACAATCGCTTCGCGGATTTGGAGTACAGATTTGAGATCAGCGTTCGAAACCATCTACGGGGATATACATCTCATCTTGAATGGCCACTGCGACCAAGTATCCTTTCCTTGTTAGCCCAGAACTCAAGAAGCTGTGTCTCAGAAAAGTCCTTGACTGCTAATTTCAGATCATTGTAAGTTTGAACTCTTTCGCAAGTGGTGTCTGAGCTGCTGGAATTGGTGGTAACCAGAAGGTGCTAGGCAGGGGAAGTGTGGCGAGTGACTGGATGCCAGCCACGCTAAGCGATTTTTCTACGAGTTTCATATGCGACATAAGGACGCGTGTCGTCGTGCCGTAAATACACTTTCGATCGGACGTTGGACGGAATTGGACGTTTTTCTTGAACAGCAACGGCCAAGTACTGAAGCTGATCGATGTTAACGACCGCGTTCATTATCTTCAAGGCTGGTATCGCATTCAATCGAGGTAATTGTGAATGGTTAACCATTGAACGATAAACAGGACCTTCACCCAGTGGCTGTCTTCATAGTCCGCCGGCCGGCCCGCAAGCGCGGCGGCAGGAGGCGGCGCTTGCCCCTTGTTCACAACTAAATCTTGTTCGATACCGTCGGCCGAGTAGTACCCCAGCGGGCTCGCGGGCTCGCGGCCGGCCGGCGGACTTTGAAAACAGCCAATGTGTTTTTGATGGCGTCAGCCGCTCTACGCGCGCTTTTCCATTTTCGCCACTCGTAGAAGATAATGGTGAGAAGTTGTTGCTGCGAAGTTTGTTTCGATGGTCTACCGAAAGCTCCTGCGCGTTCTCCTATATACTCACATATTAGTTCCCTTGAGGACATTCTAACAATCTGTTACCTTCAATGACGCGCTCACACTGATTTCGCAAGCTTGTCACATTTTGAAAATTTGTCTCACGACTTTCCTGCCAACCTAAACATTAGAAGTCTACTCACTCTAGAGAGACCACTAATGCCCTCATATTCCTGAAATCACAAATCTTTGATTGAAAGTAAAAGTCTTGGTGCTCACTTTAACGACACGCTCTTTCCAATTGCTCAGTATATGATAAATTCTGCTGATGCTGTTGTCATGGATGGTGATGTAAATGCCCCTTGAAGAAATGCAAATCGAATGTTGAGAATTTGAATAAGTTTATCACCATAGCACTAACTTTGGATGACGATAAATGGCGCCGAACTTCTGGCATGCAAGCCCTACTGTAGGTGTATATACGATTGGCATTAGTTCTTTGACATTATTGCATAATACACGGTAATAGAGTTTTTGGCTGTACGACTGAAGTTCAGATAGCTGAACGTACCTTAAGTTAAAAAATTCAAATGTAAAAAAACCACTC
>UZAF01017508.1:15016-34985 GCA_900617895.1 Haemonchus placei
TGGCTACTTGTAGACTCTGCTTTCGTAGCACTATCGTGAAGATGCTCGACGAGCCGGTTGTATTCTTCGTCGATGTTGTCGATAACGGAATCCTCCCATTTACTCGCAAGGGAAGCGAAGTGGTCCCAGTTGATGGAGGTCTTGGGGCTTCGTTTCCGAAACTTCATAGCTCTTTTCAAACGCACTGAGAAGCAGAATCTAGCGCGGAGGAGACGATGGTCCGATCCCGTGTAGAACTTCGGAACAACAGCGACGTCGGTCAGGCAAAATCTCCGATTGAAGATTATGTGGTCTAATTCATTGTGGAACTGTCCACCAGGTGACTCCCATGTCCATCTTAAATGAGAGGGCTTCTGGAACTGCGAGTTACCATGGATGGTGTGGGTCGTCATGATAAACTCGGACAGCCTTTCACCCTGCTCATTCCATTCCACTCCGTGAGTCCCGATGTGAAGCTCTTCAGCCATCCTCTGGGGCCAATCTTGGCGTTAAAATCACAGACGATGACCTTGAAGAAAGTGTGGTCTTCTCTGTAGAGCCTCTCCAGATCCATATAAAACGCTTCCAACTCCTCTTCTTCGTAGCTCGATGTTGGTGCGTAAGCAACGAAGATGGTTAGAGCTGGGATTGAGCCGCATCTTCTTAATCGCAAACGTCCGATTCGGGTTGTTAAGCTTTCGTACGAATCGATGTTCATGGCCAAGTGCGTATTGACGAGGACACCTACGCCGCCGACGCCTCTGCTGTCGCATGTTCCAAGAATCAGTTCTTCTCCAGTCTCAAATACAGCGTGCAGCGGGCGATGCCTTCTCGTCTCGGTCAATCCGATGACGTCGTACTTGGTCTTCCTAGCTTGCATCATCAGGTCTTCTATACACGCTTCCGATGCAAGCGTCCGTGCGTTGAAAGTACAGATCGCCATCCTAGTCCTTCTCCTTTTGGGCAGCCTATTTTGGCCCTGAGATTTTAGCAGCCTCTCCCGAGCGGTCCTACCCAACGCTGCCGTATTGGGGGCTTCCTCAGGTTCAGGGGAATGAGGCCCATTTCTACTACCGTTTTTGGCGTGAAGATACCCAACGTGCAGCTTGCCAGGCTCTGACGTGGGGACTGTTGACTTCGGGGGCTTGCGAGGCTATCCCAAAGTGGACAAGGGGCTTTGTTTTTGGAGGCGGCCCAAAATCGCCTCTCAGATACTTCCCAGCATGACTTGTTCGTTACTCGAATGCAAGCTTTTGGCCGAGTCGATGGGCAGGATACCTACTGCACCCGCACACGTATGCGTGGATCGCCTGCGAGAAACAGTGGGTATATCGACCCAGCACAGCAGAATCAAGGGGTCCATCCCCTGAATCCTTCTGCGTCTCTGGGCAAGTACCGGTGACTTTTGGTCGGCGATTGATTCCCCTATCCGCCACCTGGGGACGCCCTACGTAGCCTCGTCACTAACCGGCTGGGGATCCTTCAGTGAGAGAGAACCCTCAGTGAAGGAGATCTGTAGCTCTTGTTTCTTACCAATGCTGAATCCAATAAGCCAGTAAAAGAAGTTTCTCCTGGGACAGTGCACCCACCGGTGGGTGCCAGCCACGCGCGAAAGTAAGGGAGCGTGGTCCCATGGGCGCATCACGGCGAAATCTGCATTGTCGTCAAAGGGTTAACCGTTGTTAACAGCGGATATGGTGATGATTAGGTACAGGGGGAGACGGGCAGTAGGAACGGTTTTGTGTAATCGATATGCCGCACGCGGCTGTCGCGGACCTCTTGCCTCGTTATAACAGTTCTAGCGTTCTTCATACAGCTCAATCGCTATGCGATTATTACTTTTGGCATGATTCTACTCTGCTGTATTTCTTACTTGCTGTTGCATTCTGCTACATTCCTTCGCACGCGGCGTCTATCTCGCCGCGGCGCGATGATTTCGTTTCTACTGCACCACCCCGGTACAGGGACATCAATTCCTCTTTAGAAAAACACTATGTTCCCTTTGTGTGGTATAAGACATAGTACAAAAACATGGAATTTCAAAGGAAAACTTCCTCTCTTAACACTGCTGGTGCTACAACCCAAAACTTCACGCAAAGCCTGATTGACTGTAAGCTTTCGCCTTTTATTCGAATTCAAGCAGTGGTTCAGTGAAAGAGTGACCCACACAACAATCGCGCTTCTTCAATGATAAGTATACGTTGTGCACGACGCTATTTTCTCACCGCTGCTCAATAGTCCCTATTAACTACTACTCGGTTGGTACCATTACTTGCTCTGTGGTTTCGAAGAATCCACAAAGTTACGATGAGTGGTTCTCCTTTCCATCACCTGCGTGCCCTGGGGTTCTTGGAATTTAGTGGGTTGATGGAAGACGGTTTATAGGAAAAAAGGCGATTCCGACAACAGTAAACTCAGTAATAGAATCGAGGAGTTTTGAGCAAGACGACTGCTTCGACCTGTGGTTCAACCGGAACAAGGACATCCCAGAAGTCGACTACCAAGGGATGGACGAAGCAAAGAAGACACCCAATGAAGAGCGAGCCAATGCTCGTACTGCGTTAGACACTACAAGCCACACTCGCTTCGCTTGCCACATCCATTCTAAGGAGCCAAGGGACTTGAACTGAACGGATACTGTTTAAACGCTGAAGACACTCCTTGGCACCACGAAAAGCATCCTTCGCCTCCGTTTCGAATGCTTCCGGATTAGCTTCTCGCCCACCGAAAACATTGTCAATTTCATCAACTTTCTCGTGATCTGAGAGCAACTTAAGGGACCTTGGAAAGGGTGCGCATAGCCTTGGTGTTCGCCTCCCAGGACTCGGAGGTCGACTACTCCATTCGCTGCCTTTGCGAGCTTGGCGAAGACAGGAGGTTACCGTCGACGATTTAGCTAAGGACTATTACGCCTGGAAGTCGCGCAAGAACTACTCCAAATTTTCGAAGCTGCCAACGCGCGGGAACTTCGCACGGTCCAGAAAAGGAAGAGGCGCTTCCCACAAAGCCGCAACGCTACCAGTGTTGCTCAGGACTACAGGACTAGTAGCGTTGCAGTTTTGTGCACGGTAGTGACTGCTTGGCGCCACGACATCAGATAAATCAGTCATTACCGCGCACATGGTATCATCGAGCCATCGGCAGCTCTGGGGATGTCCACAAATACCTGGAAGTTCGTATAAGTAGGCGTCTCACTCGCCACCATTGGACATCATCGCCGACGTCAATATCATCTCTCGTCCAGCAGAATGCAACTCAGAAGCCTGCGTCTACTGAAGACCTCTGATGCCTTCACGAGAGCCCACGGTCTACCATTGTCAATTCACGAGGATTTGACGCTGCTTTCATGGTAGTGAATACCCATGGAAGGACCACCCTGTAAAAGGGTCTGCTACGTTTCCGACGACAACGACTTTCTTGGCATTACATGAGTTGAGCAAATTTCAGACCTAGGCTCAGTTTCAAAGAGATTCAACATACAGAGGGTGCAGACGCACAACTACAACACCATCACAAGCAAGACGATTGCCAAACTGAAGCACCACTTCACGGATTTCTTGGAGCTTGAACTTGAATGCTGCACTTAAGCGGCGCACTATCTCAAGCCCGATGCTCACCCGGTTTTTATCAAAGGGAGGTCGAATCCCTACGCCTCTATACCTTTTCTCAACGCCGGAATCGATAAACCGCAATCATCCACTACAATGTCGGCTATTCACCGGTAGATGTAGCAAGCGCTACCGCCGAGGACGACTGCCTTCGTCAAATCCTTTAACACGTCATCGCTCGCAACCAAGTGTTCTTGACGATCAAGACGGAGAGCTCGTTCGCACTTTCGCCGTCTGCAGGAAACCGCCAAGTCGCTCTCAAGGACAAATATTGTTCGTGGTATCGCCCAGATACGTCATGTAGCCGTATCCATATTGATTTCGACGGTCCAATTGAGGGAATTTCTTACCTGGTATTCATCGACGCTTTCTCCAAATGGCCGGACATCATTCCAATGAGTTCCACCACCACTATTGCAGCGCTAAGGGAACTACAACGCCTATTCGAACAGTTCGACTACCCCGGACCATAATCTCAGATGAAGGAACTCAAAACTCAAACGCACACCTCCGCTAAGTTCCAGGATTTTTGTCGAAAAAATGTGTTCAAGCTTGTCCGGTCGCTCCGTTTGATCTCCAGTCTAACGGACAGGCTGTGTGCTTTGACACTCAGTCGAGTAGGTTAAGAACAATGGATTAGCTGTTGACGCTCGGCACTCCTTACTCTTCACCTGAAGAAACACATCGTGCACCGCATCACCTGTTGCACAATCTTTCGAAGTAAACCTCCTTGATCGACGCCTCAGTACCACGCGGACTTGCTGAAGTCTAGCTATGCGCGAGAAGCTAGGCCAGACATCACCACGGATATGCACTTTAACCGACAACATGGCGTCAAGTCAGAAAAGCTCAAGCCGGACGATCTTGTCTTCTCTCATGACTTTCGCTTAACCTATGTGGTCTCCCGGACGTTCTACGGCGGCACGGTCGTACGCTATACGACGTGTTAGTTCAAGATTCATAGTGAAGCGCCACGCCAACCGAATTCGCCCACATTACTCACTGGTAGAAACACAGGAGAAGAAGGAGACGCTTCCAACATTCGTTCTATTCCTCACAAGGCTCCTATTCAACGACGTCATCCATAGAATTGTTGTCTCCAGTGGCCAAAACAGTTGCGTTCTCCACAACGAAGACGTGCGTCACATGCGCTTCCTGCCGTCGCACCGCGTCGTTCGGCCCGTACTCGACGCCCCACAGACTTCCTTCAGATTGACCCGTATGATAAGTCCTACCAGGACCATCAATCTTAGATGGGAGGCGTAATCCTATATAGAACTGATCAGCCCGGTTGACTGTTAGATCTGGCAGGCCCGAGCAGTAAATAAATTCTTGTTAAAATTGTAGTGAAATATTTCTTCTACAATGAACAAGTATGTTGGGGGCGGTCGATGACGAATTCGTGTTTCAACATGAAATAAAAGTTGGACTGCATGCTATTCGTATTTAAGTTCTTGTAGGTCTATTCTTCAACTATGACTGGTTAAGTAAAATCACCTGCCTCCTGTACTTAGCTACTTTTCTTAACTTCAGTACGTAATTTTCAGCAAATTATGGGAGCGGGTGAACCGCCTGTAGTGGCAGGAAAGCAGCCATTTTTGATTCGATTACGAGGATGGATATTTTGCGCTTTCACGGCGATCTCTGCTTTACTCGGTGAGTTCTCTCTTAGATGCTAATATTTCCTTCATCGATATCTATGCCGACCAGAACTCCGTTACTATATTTTGTAAGGAACGATTTTCATCATCACACCTTTACTACCTATTCTTTACATCAAACCTCGACTATGGCGCAAGTGCATGGACCGTTTGGTTGGAATTTGGGTAGTCATGCCTGGAGTGAGTTTATTTGTGTGTTTTATTAACATTTTTCCTGATGACTTTTTTCTTCTACTATCGATGAGCCTAGCAGTTTGCGAGTGGAGCTAGGATTAGGTTCTAGTGAGTCCTTTTGTTAAAAGAGTCCATCACCGTTATTTTTTAATTTTTTTTCGTATCCAACATTGTCCTCATTCACAGAAGCAGTATAACAAGAAGGTACCAAAAAAATGTCACGCGTCCGCTTGTTAAGCAGTGCATACCTTTTCGGTTTCCCGTTACTGATCGTAACTAGCTCATAGTAATGAATGATATATTTATTAAGGCAGCCACACCATATATATCGAGCTTTAGTAGTGCTTCAGAATATTCGAAAGGCAAGAAAGAGAATTCTAGTTTGTACATTTCTAAGAAATTCTTTCTAAGCTTTAAATTTTGAGAGTGACCATATAGGATTTGAATAATTCAAATACAGCGCTCATTCTATGACAACCAGACTGATCGAACACGAGTTCCTTAATGTTTGAGGATCAGGGGTAGTGGCTGGGGAGGAGTTAGAGAATCACGATAACACCTTACATTCCGTTTATGTTTGGCTATTAAGCAGGGTTTTCATCATCGCATTTATGAAATCCGGAAGTAGATGCACTGTTGAACAACTTTAGGCCCTAATGACCTACGTGTTTGGTGCAAGAGTCCGGATACGCGGCGATATGATCGATCACAGCAAACCAGCACTCATAATTATGAACCACCGAACTAGGTACGATTTTCTTGTCTTAATCTGTTTTTTTTTTGTTATGCTATGCTACAACGCTTGCTCTATAGGTTAGATTGGTTGTACTTTTGGAATGCCCTTTTCAAGATGGATCCCTGGTTATGTACATCGGAGAAAATCATCCTGAAAGGAATTCTTAGACTTATCCCAGGAGCAGGTTGGTAATATCTTCGAAAAATGAGAGACTGCAAATAGTGAAAAATCATTCCATGTTTTTATATCTTGCCAAACACATCCCTACTTCCCATCTAGTAGCGTACCCGAAGCATGACATCAAGTTAAAAATTATACCGCATGCAAATGCTACTCATTAACGTGTTACATTTTTATATATGAAATTACAATTCACATGACATTAGTTCATTGGATATTATATTTGAAACCATGAATGAGGTCATCAAACATGCTCAACATCCGAGATCAAAAGCGATTTTATCAACGGGAAACCTTTTCTCGCGTAATTATCGAAATAAGGTAAATGAAGACAAAACCATAAGTACTAGTTCATGGTGAAACGGATTCTTTTCTGGGCGTCGACCACTATTACTCCATTTGCTTCGTGAACTTTTATAGTATCCTGCAAAGCTTGCTCGCTCACTCCTTTTCGAGCACACCTGAAAGAAGCTCTCCTCTGAAGTCGCTGTGTTTCATGTCGAAATGGACCCCAACTACTTACGCTTCCAATGCGCTTTGAAGTGTGATGGCATCACCAGTTGATATGCAAAGCTCACGCAAAATAGCAAACGCTCTGTCCACTGGAGATTGACGACTGAAAAAGCGTTCAAACGATGAAATCAGAAGTCAAATAAGGTGAACCACCGACATTTCCTGTTGTTGCATTTCGGGTCTCAAAGAGTCCTTGCTTGCCTGCATCAAGCGGATAGCCTCTTCAATATCATCTGACATAACAACATTAGAAAGCCGCAGACGCGCCAGCGCTGTCGACATCCTGCAGTGGAATGGTGACTTCAGTACTTGAACAGAGTTGAAGGAAATTTGCAGTGAACACCCTTTTTCGCAATGCTTACGTATCAATGCCCAGAGAATTACCTTATGACAGACAGTAGAAGACGAGGCGATGCGAAGGTGGAGTCTTCACTTTCGCGAGAAACTCGACGCATATCGACGTACATCTCGACAAGCCTTGGTAATTCAGTTTAATATAGAAGATAGATAGATATGTAATGAGAGCTCGCATGTTAAAACTACCTTTCGCGAAGTGCATCTCCTACCACGGGATTTTTTCGTTGAGCAACTTCGATAAGTCGCCTACAAATGCATTCTTCTCTTTCCATTTTTTTTTCCCAAAAACCCTCATTCTGAAGTACGATTATGAATGTAAACCTAACCTTATAAGACGCATGTTGACAGGCTTCATTCCATCTACTTCTGGTTGTTTAGAATTCATGTGCACGTAGGTAATATGAGATGCGAGTCGCTTATCACCATCACGGTCTGGCTTATCCTGGATTAACCAAAGCAGATCGAATCTAAAATAAAGAAAGCCTCTCCGTTAATTCTCCTTTAGCTTTAATATGAGATCTAATTATTCGTGTGATATGAGAATGGGTAGATGTCCAGCAACATTTTATGAAAAAGCATTCAACCTCGACAGCAGGGCCGCTGGCAAATCGATATTTTGCTCAATGGATCTCTTAGGATTGTACCTGAAAGCAGAAATGAGAGATGTAAACCTCACTTCTTGTTTCACATTTACTAACTGTTCTGACCTTCCGAATGCAGGATTTGCTGCCGCTATGATAGCGACGCGAGCATTCAACGTTGTCATTATCCCCGCTTTTGCGATTGAAATGGTCTGCTGTTCCATAACCTAGACACTTTTTGTGAACAACGCATTTTTAGAAACAGTTGTTAAGATGGCAGACAAATGCTGAGAATTAGGTAAGATTGTTCTATAAGCGTGTCCGCATCCTGTAACTTCGGTTATTCAACCCATCATTAGCATTCTACTCCTGCCAAATTCGGTCATTCTACACAAACTTCTGCATTAATTTCTACATACTTCATGAATTGAGGTTCTATCGCTCTCCATCATTTTATCGAATTCATCGATACAACAAATTCCACGATCCGCAAGAACCTAGAAAGCAAAAGTAAGATGTACAGTGCATAAGGCAAAATATAAAGTATCAAAGGATAGTCTCCGGGCGTTAACCAATACCGCCTGAGGGGTGCGCCTTCGCATTCGGCTTCCATTCAGAATCGTATTGACGCGTTGCATGTATAGTGGCCTACACGGTGAATTAAAATGGCAGCCGATGTGCAAGTCTGTGCTTTTATTCCTCCAGACGAGTTTAGTACCAACCGACCGCGGGGATGAAAGGTTGGCTTAATCGAATACGGACCCGGAATTCGAACCCGGGATCATGCGTGTAGCGCGTCATTTGCCACTACATCACTCCCACTAAGGTCAGCTAATTTTTGCAGACTCATCAGCTGGCCACGCAGGTCATTATATAGAGCACTTACCCATTCAATACGCCAATACGATTCTGAATGGGAGTCGAATGCATACGCATTCGACTCCCATTCAGAATGCCTTAGGTTAGGTGCATACGCACCTAAGGCGGGATTGCTTAACGCCCGAAGAATTTATCATTCAGGGAAAAATATGTTTGCTGAATCATACCAAGGCTCCCCCTTCAAGTGTCATTTCACCACTGAGAGGATCTTTAACAACTGCAGCTGTCAATCCAACTCCTATAACGGTAGTGATTGTAAAAATTGGTTTTACAACCAAAATCAGTAAGACAGACCAGATGACCCTCGCCCAGTTGTATATTGTGATCTAGGTGCAAGACGGTTCACATAGGATAACAGTTGAGATTTAGCAACTCCAGGATCACCCATTAGCAACACATTAAGACATCCTAGGGCACTCTTTTTGAAAACAGTCAGCTTTCAAAGGATTAAAATTAAATATTTTTCACCCCTGATCTTCATTCCACTTGCATTTTTATCAACGCCCCCTACAAGAGCAAGTAACAGGCTCTTCTTGACATCTGTAAGACCATAAATCTCTGGAGCGATTGAGTACGCGAGCATGTCGTAGAGATTGTCTTGTGCGAGTAGATCAACCTTAAACAAGTTCTCTTTTTGTTTAATGTTTAGACTTTTAGACCTTATGAAATCTTACTTCATTTTCTGTTAAATCGTCCCCAAGATCTTCATCATCTACATTGCAGCGGACATTTTCAACAAACTGAACATTAATGTTACAATCTAAAACTAGTTAGGAGGTCTGTTAGTTTTCAGTGAAAATGTAGTCGGATAGACGGGAGAGGGCAACGCCGTTTTAAATCATGGAACACTAAAGCGCGGAGGCGGGGTAGCCAACCTTATTCGTGCTTACAATTAGAGATGGTTTTCGGTTGGAACAGTATTGTTTTGCCCAACTTTTAGAAAGTGAGGAGTTCCGGGGTGAAAAGAGATGATTATCTCAAGCAAGAAACCAAGATGGGGTGAGAGTTGAACATCACCCATCCTGGAGCTCCTCTCCTTATCAGACTTGGCTAAAAAAGACATTTATAACTGAAAAAAGCTATGGAACGCTTCTTCATAGGCATTAGAGGATAGAAACGATTTCTGGGTTATAGCGCGATCTCTATGCACTCTGTCGCCTGGTGTCAGAGACGCAGAACACGAGAGGACGCTGCCCTCCCCTCTCCCCCGAACTACACTTTCCCCGTTTTCAGTATGAACTGACATGAGCCTCCAAGAAAGTCTCGGTGACTAGGCCACCACCAGCTTGCCGAAATCCAGTCTTTAGAAGTGGAATTAGTACGCCTGATATACGCACGAGATCACCAGGAGCACACTGTCTCGTTGCTTCTCCGTAAATGTTTACAGTGAGCGCTCGAGGAATCGATCCCACTGGTACTTGGTCACTCTAAATTATTTACCTCAAACGAGCTACCATCGAAGCATAGAGAAAAACCAACCAGTTCCTGTATCCTTATCTCTTGGAACTTATTGAATTTCGAACCTCGGACTTGCATGTGCAAACGACCGTTTGCTTTTGATTCCACACAATCCTTGCTAGGGCAATTTACTGCTGGCATAAATGATGGGCCATTGATCTGTGGTTTAAGCAAATTAAGAGCAAATTACGTTTTGGGCTAATGAGAATCCACAACTTACGGGTTGGTAAACTTCGGCTCCGCATGTATCACACGCGTACGTCATCACTTCAAGAATGGGTTTCACTTCTGTAGCACGAATTACTATTCCGGTAACAGTGACAAGTTTTCCGACACAGTTTGCCTGCAACACAAGAAATCGTAATATATCAACGTAAAATTCAATAACATAATGTAATTAAACCACAAATTACCTTGAGATCACGAACTGCAAGAGGCTTCATAGCATCACGATTCTTGAAAACTACTTCACTGCAAAAAACAATAACTTTCACCCGGTTGTCTGTTGCTTGGGTTCCAACCGCAAACGTTTGCGGAAAACTTACAAGCGTCTGAGTAACTGCGGAGGGTATTTTTTTCGAACCTCTTGTGTACTTCCACCCATAAAGTCTTCCGCCATCTTTAGCTGGTCATCCATATGCACTCTTTGAAAAATGAACGCATCCAAGGCATCACGAATTGGTGGCTTAAGATATGATTCCATTAAGTTCTTCTATGAGTATGTTCTGTGAGTTGCTAACAACGCTTTGATAGATTCAACCTGCCGTCCACCCAAAGCTTCCTGAACCATCTCGTCGATAACTTCGTTGAATATGCGATGAAAACTGGAACGCGAAATGAATAAACAGAGGGATTGATGAGCGCAACTTAGTAAAGGCATCGACAATAGAGCTGGGTACTTTTGCTTGACGAGTTTTTCACGTCAGTATCTACACACTCATCTACTAGAAATCTGATCCAGTGCCTGTATCTGCCAGCAAAACCGTACACTTTACTCCAATTACTTACCGTCGCGCATTGCCTTCTATAAGGGTGGAAAGGGTCTCGTCGAATCGGAAAACATCATCCAGGTTGACGTAGAGAGCAACCTGTTCTCGTTCAGCAATGCGTAGCACGTCATCACGGTAGCAGAAAACCTAAATCTAACTGAGCATCCCGAGCAAAGACCATTTTTTTCTAGTCGACCTGACGACCCACCTTGGATCCATTTTCGTCCAAACCGTAGTAGTTCTCGACGAACTCTCGGACTTGAGCCTTGTGTTTGTCGTAATCGGTGCTTTCTTTATCGAACGACATTTTGACGCCGGTTGCTGGGACCAATGAAAGGATCAATAGAATGAAAGGAAAAACACTTGCAATCTGAACAATCTGAACAAGAGCAGCCACGAAAGGCAACGAATACAACACGCGAATACACGAGGGTGGTGGCTCCCGCGTTCTTACATTCCCGCGCCAATCTATTTGAAACGCTGCATTTGAGCAATAGTTGACTATGGAGCGCTCGATGTTTTCTCGGGAGTTATCGCGTCCTGATGTAGTGCCGTCATTTCAACACCTTTAAAGCGGGCTAATTTCCCAGCGAAACGGCTCCTACTCCTTTTGTGAAAATAATGATTATCTCTATAAAATTGAATAGTGGAAGCTCTTGATTTCACTTCATCAAGGCTACATTTATTTAATTATATGTAGTTAAGTCAGTTCGTGCAGCTCCTACGGCATCAGCTATTAATATCGTCATCTTGTTGTCGAACCTGTTACACTTCCAACAGCAACCTCAGAAGGCAAAATGGACTGTGAGTGTACTGATTTGGGATCTAAATTAGGAATTTAGAAAGGCTAGGTGGAATGTCCGTAAAATCAGTGGTTCATGTGATACCATCTCATTTCATCAAGTCAGTAAACTACGTACTCGAACACTTTTAGGAAATTTTTTCATTTCTACTCTCACGATACCTATTGTACGCCAGGTTGTTGTTCCTTTGCACCCTCAATTTAGACAGCAGCTTCTATCGCCTTTGTTGCACGGAAGTTGGTTTACGAAGTGAAACCAGTCGCTAGGCTGAACCATAAGTGCCACCAAATAGAAAGTGGCGGGCATACATGTGATATTTGCAGAACAACGTTGCTACGTAAAGTTATTGAAATTAATAAGTTCGAACAAGAGCTTTTTTTCGGTCTTGAGTAGATGCGTAAATCTAGTAGTTTCCAGATCTCATTGTTTAGGGCCGCAAAATTGCTCAAGTTTTGTTTGGAAGAACCAGGTGTCTTTCCCATTTTAAAAATGAGAAGAGATGTAGCGGTTTACAATGCCAAGCTCTGTAAAGATCACTATACTTCCGGAACAAATTTGAGAGTAACAGCGATCTCTTAATGGAACCGGAAGTGCAGCTTTCCTTTTCAAAAAACAAATCGTGCAGTAAAAAATTACAGTTGACAGCTGCCAATTAATATGCGGTGAATACGTAAAAGTTTGCCAAGATTTCATTTTTTCGTTCGTGTACCGCAAAGGATGTGTGGCACCGTGATGTCAGTTAGATATTGGAAACTATACTCGTATCAGGAATAGAGCAGGAGCTGTCCATCCTCTTCCTTGGGAAGCGCTTTATTTTTGGTTCATTGTTCCCTGCGTTCTAACCTTCAGGGTTGGAGATGCATATTGTAGTATTGTAGTCTTTGTATAGCTGCGGCTTTTGACTGCTTGGTCTTAGACTTCTCAATTGTCCGTCTAGTTTTTGTCGCTTAAGGATGGGCGATGGGCTGCAATTCGTACATTTTTCTGAACCGACGATTTGAAACAGACCAGTCGAGGCTTCACAGCATATTGAACTATTTCGCTCAATGTGGATACAATTATCAGGTAATTTAATCCAGTACAAAAACCGGTAAGTTTGCGTTTATAATTCTATTAATCACACGGACAATGAAAATGTTTCCTACTTATATAATCGGCTAAGTGTGTCTGTTGGTGTGTTTGTGTTTGTGTGTGTGTGTCTGACCGGAAATTCATAACTCCTGTCTCCGTGGACCTAGAAAGTTCAAACTTGATAGGAGTACTGAGGGCAGGACGGGAATACTCATGGTGGGTGGCAGGACCGGACTCCATGCACAGGGAGTGGGGTTTGTGCGAAATAAGTGTCCGACCGGAAATTTATAATTGCTGTCCCCGTGGCCCTAGACAGTTCAAACTTGGTAGGATAACTGAGGGCAGGACGGCAGTACTCATGGTGGGTGGCAGGACCGGACTACGCCCATAGAGGGCGGGGTTTGTGTGAAAAATGTTTGAGCGGAAAATCATAACTCCTGTCCCCATGGACCCATAAGTTCAAAGTTTTAAGGAGTACCGGCGGCGGGATGAAAACACTCATGAAGGGTAGCAGAACCAGACTCCGCCCATAGGGTGCGGGGTTTTAATAGAAATTTATAACTCCTGTCCCCGTGGACCTAGAAAATCCAATTTTTGAAGGAGTATATGCGGCAGCATGAGAACAGCTGTAGCGGGTAGCAGGACCGACTCCACCTACGGAGGGCGGGGTTTGCACGAAAATTGCCAGTTTGGTCCTGAGGCGTTCAAACTTGGTAGGTTTATTGGAACGTGATAGGGACACTTATGGAGGATGGCAGGACCGGACTCCGCCCACAAGGGCGGGGTTTGTGCGAAATAAATATTCGTGACAACTCCTGTCCCCGAGGACCTAGAACGTTCAATTTTGGTAGGAGCAATGGGAGCAGGATGGGAAAACACATTGTAGAAGGCAGGACTACACCCCGCTCACAGGGGACGGGGATTGCGCGAAAATTGTCAACTTGGCCCTACAGCGTTCGAACTTGGTAGGAATACAGGCAACAGGATTGGAACACTTATTATAGGTGGTAGGAAAGGACCCCGCCCACAGGGGCGGTGTTTGCGCGAAAATTTACAATTTGTCCTTAGGGCGTTCGAAGTATTCCAATTGCACGGACATTTCACGATGGTACGCTTCCTCAGCCCATCTGTCTTTTTTTTTTCTCTGAATAATCGCTTTTGTGATATTATACAATGTTCTCTCCGGACACAGCGAAGATGGCTTACAGAAAAAATCGCTCCAAATTTGGAGCTAATACTGAGGGTGTAGAGCTTTCAAAGAAAAAAGGGAATCCGAAGTGTTAATTACGCATAGCAAATTTCTTGCAAGAAGGAGAAGCGCCCGGCGAAGCCGGCCAACACCATAAGAAGGAGGAAATCCCGGCGTTAGCCGGGCGGCCCGACTGGTAGTAATTAAAAGAGGTGGGGTATCTCTTTCCTCAGCGCTGTAGTACAGTGGAGGAGGGGTAGCCGACTTAACTTAGAGATAATCAACCGTAGGAATAAGGTTTCGCCTAAACCTTTCAAGAGAGGAAGCACCTGGGTGGGTGAGATGTCTGCCTCATGACGAAAGCGGAGAAGGGGTAAGAATTGAACGATCATTCACCCACCCCAGTGCTCCTCCACTCCTGAGATTGAATGGGAAAAGATTGTTTCTTTTAGGAAACGTTTCTAACCTCATAATGACTCGCGAAATTGGTCATTCCTCCCTAACAGCGCCCTAGGGCTCAACATTGCAGAAATCCCTCCATCCTCATCTCTATCCTCTCCGACTACATTTTCGCCCCAAGTGCAAGTGTATTTCAGAGGTAAACTCGATCTTACGTCCCCAATACATATGATTCTAAGTGGGAACACAATTTGCTTGTGATTTCTATGCGTGGCAAAAGGTGCTAGTTCTGAATTTTCATTCCGTCTCTAATTCCCTTACCAATTCATCAGTTGCTCTCTCAGTAATGAGCACTCGTTCAATCATTCCACAAATAAGTTTATCACTCTGAATTAATGAGAATCAACGCGATGTAGACACCCATATTATGATCTGTTCTATACAAGCGCTATCGGCACTCTATTAGCGCTAGCGCTAACATCTCAACAAATTACCCTTTGAGCATACTTTCAAATGTTGCTTCGTCAGTTTAAGGCGGGTTTCCTTATCATTGCCTTCACCATGATCATAGACAGTTTTGCGGACGGACAGACATACAGAGAAGCCAAGCATACAAACCGACTCCCAGACAACCCGATTGAACGCCACGATTTACCACTTCGCTAACGAAAAGAATCGCGAGCTCGTGTACCGAATAACGTTTTACGACATCTGCGGTCTTACTATTGCGCGTTGCGATGACAGGGCTGTTGTCATCCCGTGGTAATATACTGAAAAGTGTAGAAATCGAACTTTCCAACTATTGTAATAATAGTAATGTTCTTCATGTAGCCATTAAAAGCTGTTTTTTTTTAAAAGTATAACCTCCCTCATGGTCTCATCTGTATTCGTGATTCTGATCGGCGTGGCCGGCTTTCAAATTGAAGGGACGGGCATATCATTTGAACGTGATAAAGGCCACAAAAGCTTTTTATGTGGAAGTCATGTTCGATTTCTGGCGGAATGGGCAAGTGGCATACCATCCATACATGCATGCAGAAAGTGAAACTTCAACAGAAATTCACGTTTCTGGTTTCACCTGTTTGATTATCGTGCAGAAAGAAACATTTCAGTAAGTTTAAGTCGAAATTGTTGAAAACTTCTTTGAAGTGGTCTTTTTTTTTCAATAAAAGAATGGTTTTGCTCGCCTCGAATCCGGGCATCTTTATGAAAAACTAATTTGGATGTGACATGCTGATAAAGTTCGTTGAATGTAAGGAAATGTAAGAGTTCCCTGCTGCCGAAATAATGCAAACTCATCACGGAATTCACCTCTTTCTTACCTTACTTCCATTACTAGTGATTCCTCAGCAAGATTCTGGTACGGGAGGGGCGGGTGCAAGATTCTGGTACAGGAGGGGCGGGTTGGAGCTACTTGAAGGCACAGTTCACGATAGAAATGGATTCTGAGTTCTCCCTCTTAGGAATACTCAGTGCTCCCGAGGGTAACACGAAGGACACTATCGGGTCCAAAAACTCACCAGCTAGGGCATAGTGGTAGTCGCGTTACCGGATCGCACGGATGCCCCGCACCTGGGTAACGGAACTTCTCCCCGATCGCGGCATTCTCCCTTGCGGCATGCGGCAAGTGTCACTGCAATTACCGTACTCATCCCGCCCCCTGCCAATTAATATGACGCAATATTTTTCGTTGGTTGCCTTTCTTTTTTATTGGTTTTGATTGTTTTTTAACTTTTTTTCTTGTTTTTATGTATATTAAACTTGTTTAATTAGAATGACTCCTCCTATATAATCGACGATCAATACCGCATTGGAAATGAAGGGAGCGGTCAGACAATTCAAATAATTAAAGGACTCCCTACCTCACAAATTGCGCGCTCCACTCTTCCATCGCAATCCTGCGATACGCGGCATGCGCGACGCCGTCTTCGGGAAGATGTTCCCGGACCCCTCCCCTTCCCCCCCGCACCTCGACCGATGTCACGTCGGACAAGTGTCGATGCGACTGAGATTGCATTATTCGCTCTAGAACTCACACACAAATGTCGATGATCGAAAACCCCTAAGTCTAATAACCCCTAAGTCTTCGCGCTCTTAATAAGAGTCGCCTCACGCGCAGGTGTGAAGCAACTCTAGTTAGTGGCTGATCGTAAATCGAAAGGTTGGATGATTTGGACGAGTTGGCTGAGGCTGAAAAATTGGGAGCCCATGCGCTCCAGTGGCAAAGTGCCGTGATGGGACGCGCCAAATGACACACGCCCATCACCGTTGACGCCATGCGGTCACTGTTCCTTCAGTCGGTACAGATGACACGGGGGAGGGGGGAGGGCTTCGTTGCGCGCGTCCGTGGAAACTGGTCACGCCGCAGCCGTCCCATGCGGCGGGTCAGTCGCGGTACTTGACGAATGTCGCAGTTGTCAGGGGAGCTTACGATTTGCGCTTGCTCCACAGCATTCAGCTCAAAGAGCAATGAACACGTACAAATGCAAAGCTTCTCTCCTTTGACACTAGGTGGTGCTGTAATGCCGTCTCGAAACCTCAGTGGTCGGGGTGACCTACTTTCGACGGGCGCACGGAACGGACGTTCCTCGGGGGTTGGGCGAGTGATGTACAAACGGCCTTGCAAACGATTCTGAACAAGCTTTGTGCAAGCATCCCTGCTCTTGAAGAGGCAGGTCTTAATCCAGTCGACCATGAACTCCTTGGACATTATGTGTGTTATCCGCTCTGACTACTAGGTTTGGAGCTTCAGAGTGGTTTTGTCCGGGAAAACACTATTTCTTGTAATACAACACAACTTTTCCCATAGCCTGCCATCAGCCCAGAGCAACAGATCAGGTGACTGACCCGACCACGCAAGAACTTTGACTTTTTGCTGGTGGAAGGCCGCCTTTACAGCTCTCGAAGTATGTTTTGGGATCCTAATTTAGAATCCATCCTGAAACTGGAAGCATGTTCTTTCGAGCCAACGGCAACAGTGTTGATTACTATGTCTATCTCGGATCACCCCGCCATTACGCCGTCAATTTACAAGAATGGACCCATTCTTTTTCCTCGACTGTAGGGTGCGTTATCTTGGGTTGTATCTTTGGCCACGAGAACGTCGTGAAAGCTGATAGTGTCATTCATAAAAAAATTGAACTTGCTTTCGTCGTGAAAAGAACCCATCCCAGTCGGCTGAAGTCCACCTGCGAACACAATGAAGTAAAGAAAGCGCACATAAGGTGCGAGTAATTGCAGACATCGCTAACCTTGCCTTCAGAGAGGTCTACACAGGTACACAAAGTCAGCACTTTATATAGAGTGCCCCATAGTTATGTGCACCAAAATTCAGAAACCCAAAGGTAGAGATGATCTATCAAATTGACTTCAATCACTATGAGGTAGTTGCAAAAGTAGGTTTTCTCTGCATGGTTACTGAAGTGAAACTCCCGATATCCTTCAGATGGCGGCAGAGGATCCTTCTATGCCGCTTGCAATCATAGGCATGCGAGAGGCGAGAGAGCACTGAATTTCCGTGTGGTCCCTACAACATCTGTAAAGGAGGCTATTGAACAATGTGGAGAAGAAGACCCAACCAAAGACAAACAGGGAAGGGGTAGGAAGCGGTGTTTCTAAAGATAGTACTATTAAAATGGTCCGTTTGCAAGTCGGTCGTGATTCTGGGTGATTTCCATTAAAAAGATGGCGACGGAGCAGGACCTATCGAGGTCGCCGGTGGGGTGGATTGTCGAGTAAAGGCTACATTGCTTTTCTAATCATATGCAGAAATTCCGCTTCATTTCCGATTCAGCAGACAGTCAAGGGCCAAAATGCTGAAGGTTGCTAACTCATTTGAGTGTTGGGTACATGCAGCCCTTCATCTTTCTCTCTAGCTGAAAGGTTTTTACGGTTTTTTTATTCACGATGGTTGTGAAATCCGGAGTGAAGTTGAAAGGCACAGTTCACGATAATTTTGGATTATACAGATTACGACAAAAAGTGAAAGAGAATGTGGGAAATATTGTGACGAAGTTCGACATTTCAAAGTGATAAAAGGCCTTGAAAAAACCCTGAAAAAGGGGACGGGATGAAAATGAGATCAGAAAAATGAAGAAGAAGGGGTGTTTGGACGAGCTATACAATGCGTACGTGTGGGTCCTGGTGCGAATAGCTGATTAGAGTAAGCTAAAATGTCCTTCAGAATTCCCTAACTTCCTCTCTATATATAAACCGCTAACTTTGTGTGTCCGTTTGTGTGTCCTCGCAAAAGTCACGTAGGCACGATCAAACAAAAGAAGAACATGGAGAACAAATGAGCGCAATGAGAAAACAGCTATGAAACTGGGAATTTAATCGATGCCCTTCATATGACATCACAGACTAAAAATCAGAACTCGCCTCCCACGACGTAAGGCAATCAAACCCCTGGGATCTAGAGAAGCTCGGAATAAAAACAATTCCACGTTCACCTATTAATGTTAAAAGATCAATACCCATTGGGGAATATCACCTAATTCTTATACATCAAACGTTCTCCTGACTATTTACCGTCGTGCTGAATACTTATACAATGGACGACTCAACTATCGGTTCGCAGCCAACTGAGGGAGGAGAGAGGTTAGGCTTTGTGGGCAAAAAAACCCTTTTTGCTCACGGAGAATTTTTACCGAAAGTACCTTTGCATTTAATCTTTTTTCCAGAATAGACGCGTAATTTTCCGTAGAACCATAATCGGAAATCCATAGAAATCACTAGAAATCTAATCTTATCGAATTTTCTAATTTTAATGTGAATTTCGCTTACGCACTCCAAAAAACTATCCACTTCATGATACTTCAGTAGCTAGATGAAGTTCTTCCTAAATTGCTTGGGCGAAATCTGTACAACAGTTCATCATCATGTGGAAAGCGCTTGCGTCTAACTGTTTGTTTGTTCGTTCGGTGTACAGAAATTCGATATTACCTTGGGGAGCATCTGCATAAGTCGGGTCAAGTTTGGGATGGGTTGGAGAGAGGGCAAGACCAAAAGAACACATTTGAGCTCAGCAAAGCTCCTCTTTCAAGGGTGGGACGTGCGCAGGATTGGGTGATGTCATGGGCAAAACGTCTTAAATAAGTTTAACAGCCCAGACACCGAGAAAAAATAGTCAAAGTAGAGGGACAGGTCAACAAATCAAGTGAGGGAGAGCCACCGATAGTGGACGGAGCGTCCTTGCACTGGGCGGTACTTTCCCACAGGTTCATAACTCCATTCAAAGAAAGCGTGGAGGCTAGGAAAAAATGTATTAAAGGAGTGAGCAGGGCCTTACGGTGCTGGGCATGCGTGCATAGGAAAGCTCCGCCCACCATAAGGGGGGGGGCATGCGTTGAAGTGTTAGGTTCTTTTTGAGAAAGCTTATTGATAACAGAAA
>UZAF01017509.1:7714-37496 GCA_900617895.1 Haemonchus placei
CCCCCCGCTCTTTCTATAAAGAAAGTAGATTGTCATTTGCAGTAATCATTGCTCTTTAACATCGTCTCCGCCGACCTTACCGGCTTGTTTCGAGAGGTGAAAGAAATCAGTTTAATGGGGTGACGAAGTGGATGGTTGCATCAGAGGCAGAAGTAGGTATTGCACGAGTGATCGGCAGATTGAATTTTGACTTGATGTTTTGTTAACTGCTGTTATATCGCCGCAGTACGCATTCCGAAAGTCTCACAAGGTTGGCGATTTGCGGACAAAACTTCATTCTCGGACGGGACTCTAACCCGTACTTGTCCTTTCCGGGAACCGTGTTCTTATCCCTTACACTACCGTGACCCCGCTTGCCCTCGGAAAAGTTTTGTCCGTAAATCGCCAACCTTTTGAGATTGAATTTTATTCAGCTTAAGGCAGCCTTTGGGTTAAATAATAGGACGATGTCTCATCTGCTATTTGTGCGAGGTCTTTGTGATAGCGGATTTCGTCCGGACTTGCGGGTTCGAAAATGAACGGCGTTGAATTTTGGCTATAAAAGGGATGACTTGACCGACATCAAGTTACCTTTATTGCTCAGCTTTTTATCGATTCGGTCTGGAATCGTTTGTTGAAGCGGTTGTTTTGTTTGTTCAGCTTCCTTGCCGCCAACGCGACATCCATGGGAACGTTGAATCCATGTCAGGTTTTCCGATCCATTTCAGAACTGGGTCTTGCCACCCGAGAATGATCACCTCCAAATCTATCTTTAGACTTTCCCTAAATTTCTTATTGCATGAATTCATTTTTTTTTTTGTCCTTATCCTTTTTGAGAGCTCAAAATTTGTGGCGATGCAGGAGTTGGGTGGTAAAAAAGCGGTGATTCTTTACTTCTGAGCTTAACCCCATCATTTCGCTTTCTTCGAAAACAGTCTAGTAAAAAAATGTCATTTGCCTCGTTTTCCTTTAGTTCTCCTTTGTTACACAACAGTAACAGTAGGCAAAAATTTCCGGAACATTCTCTTTTTTTGTCACATGTTGCACTCTAAAGATATGGAGTTGCAACAGGTAGATCCCCATGAGCATGCCCTCTAGATGAATCTCAGTATTTTGATGCAGGTGAACTGGAACTTTGGACAAATCTCAACTGTCTAATTGCCAGTGGTGACTTAGCCTTTGTGACCTGCACTTACCCTAACTTTTTTCTTTTAGTAATTAGGTCGTCGATTTTGCTACTCTTGCCCTACTTCTCTTCCAACTACTTTTAAAATTTTTCATTCTCAAATCAGGGTGAGCCAGACGCGCCCNTGCCTTTTCAGACTTTTTGTTTTTGTTTCTTAGCTTTTCACGATCACGATAGATCATTCGAATTTCGAATGAGGACCATAATTTATCGTGAGAAGCGTACATAGTTGTGATCGGTTGATTTAACCCGAGTGAACATCGCAGAATCCTCATTTTACTGTCTTTTTCATCTTTTTCCCTTTTCGCTTCGTTAATAAAAGATGATTTTGCTTTCCCACTACCGTGTACATTTCAGTAATCGAAAATGCGTTTTACAGTAGTATTTTCCCCGTGCCTACTTTATAATTTCGCTCAAAGAAAATTTCTTACCAAAGTTTCCCCTGTAGTTTTGTTGTTGGAATCATTCAAGAACTGCTTCAGTTGTAATTAGGAAAGCCCGTTTTGGGTAGGTGTTCCCAAGGAAGTAAATCATCTCCACCAGTTCCTGGCTTAATTGAAGGGATTCCTGCTAATTTAAGAATTTATGCGTGCAGTTAAGCCCATTCTCTGCCATATTTGCATGTTTCCATTGGCGCAGGCGCTTCATCAGGGAATTTTAGTTATCCGAAGGGAAGGGCATCGATCTGTCAGCCAGCTGCAGCTGATTACGAGCCCCCGGGGTGGTTGTTACCCTGCGGCGACCACAGTTCAACATCTGTCAATTGAAATGTCCCTGGCACTCAAAAACCGTACATCGCTCAGTCAATGACGGGGTGTTTAGTGAAAGTATTAGCATGTTTTGCGATTGGTAAATGCGATGGAGTTATTCGTTACAGCGGTTTGATTAGTTTTTTCTTACATTCTGGTATTGATTTGACATCATTTAGTTATAAAATTGATTCAATATCGCAAAGAGCAGCTCATGCTTTCTAGAAAAGAGCGAAGAAGCCTGAGTACAACTCTTTAAATACTTTTCAGGAGGAGTTTGTTGTTTCAAAACGGAGTGTTGGACGGTGTAGTGAATCCGTAACTATTTCTTATGTGGACCTTACTTTTCTTCCCGTCGAGGCTGCAATAAGTTGGTTCGACCTCTACTAGGTGCTCAAATTTCTTATCAGCTTAATGTGTTCTGTCATCCGCTAGAAAGTTTTCATCGCCACGGTTTCTACTGTGAGCCTAACTTCAGGAAAACCTTGTTACGCATTTGACCTTATTCAAAAGCGCACAACTTTAAATAGAAGGCAAATGCATGGCGCATTCTGATGGGTTCCAGTACAGTGCTGCTCTTGAGCAATCACAATCACAACCACAGATTCCAACAGCTTTTGAGAAAATACTTCCAACGGCTCTTGAGGAAAGTCTTTGTTTCACGAACCTCCCTTTTTGCTTGCGATCGTGGCTACTCCGGCTGGTTCTGTTTCGACCGACCTACATATTCTCTAGTATAGCGGTTCGTTGGCTAAAGTTCCTTGGTCGCAGCGCTGTCCAGCTGACGTACTCGTGCTGTTGCTCCTGCCTTACCTATTTACCTATTCGCTTTTTGATGTTCCTGAAAGCTCCCAGGCATGTACCTTGCAGGAAATCGTGGTGCTATGGACTGGAAATAACTTGCCTCTAACTTTGGCCGCCTTTTGGTGGGTAGCCTGTGCAAATGCCCTTGGAAGGGCGTAAGACGTCTACTGCAACTCAGTAAGCATTGGTAAGCTGGAAACTGTTTGTAAATGACTGTTATGCTATAAATTATATGTCAGATTCATAATGGCCATGTAGGGACAGCCACATGACGTTGTGTTCCTATTGGATTCGAGTGGCATTGTGTGATTGGTTATGAGACCTGCAAGAGAGCGTGCATTATTGGGAGACGGTGTAGGTGGACGTCTGCCTGTGTCGGTCGGATGCTATTATGTGGCTGTACTCAGTGCTCGATGAGGTGGAAGTCAGAGGACATGGAAATGACACGGTTGTGCAGGAGACGCCGCGTGAGGAACCAGTCCATCCACGGTGTGGGGGGCGGCTAGAGATCGTCTTTCCCCTGTTCCAGTGCGTTTGCGGAAGCTGTGAACTCGTAGAATGTGCTTGAAATTGAACTGTTACTTTGTGGTCTTTTTTCAAACTATTCAATTGAATCAAAGATCCCGGAACAGATTGTTTGCAATCCATTCCAGAGGCTTCCCGTTTCATGCTTGCTGAGTTGATTTCTTATGATACCACGTAAATGGTGAATTTTTCAGCCCAACCCCAAACTTTTGCTTTATTTCATTTTCGATCTATGATTTTCCACTTTTCAGTTCTTTATATAGTAACTATCGGTGAGAAAGGCCTATGCTCGATATATAATATCTATCATCAGTGAGATTCAGTTTTGGTCAAAACCTTCTGGTTCTCTAGTAGTTCCTCATTTTTAAATCGAAAAATTGGCTTTACATGAGTAGAGTCATTTCAACTTTACTTCCAAAGATCGTGCCTCAAATCTTTTCACAATAATTACTCGCTAACTTGTTGTTGTTGCAATTATTTCTTTTTTCCATTGATTATGCTCCTTCGAGAATTTTAATTTATTTTGATCTCCTACATTACTAGTCTACTCATCAGTATTTATTTTTCTTAATATATTTCGAGTAGTTTTTTCTCATGGTTTGGTGGCCGGATGCTGATCTAGCCCTGACCATCAATTTACTTCAGTTATTCCTCCTTCGAATTCCAGTAACCGTAATGTGGCGAGAAAAGCTGGTTAAAGGGTTAATGTATTGCAAAACTATGGTGAAGAAGAAGTAGTGAGCAACACTCAGATTCAGGGTCCAAGAATCGACTTCAGAATTGATCCCCATCCGCTCAAGATAAGCAAGCCTTTCAACCCACGAGGTCGTGTAATTGGTGGCAGACTCGGCCTAGGCGGGGAAGGTATTAAGTTGTATGTCAGCTGGGGTCCCAAAACGACAAAATGTTCAACGCAGAAGGCTTTATCGTTTCATTGAAGAGTTAGGCCAACTTCTAGAGTATATGGAGCAAAAGGTCAGAGAAGTTTTGACCGCTTCAATGGCATTGAAGATTCGAGAATAGATGGAAATTCAAAGAAGGAAAATCCAAAGAGTAGGATAGGTTAGAGTAGTCCAATCGTACGTCACCAGCTCATACGTCGTCCTTGCAGTGGCAAGGAGTGACTCGTTGTTGGCACACACTTGTGCTGGAACTTCTGACTTTGCAGATGGATGAAAGGCATCTGAAGTCGCTTCATTCGTCCTCTCATCTGTTTCTCTTTCAACCCACCGGTGCCAGTCAAATGGTTCAGGCTCGTTTAGGGGGACAAGAGCATTAAGTACATCGGCTGGCCCTGCAACTGACTGTGTAGGCCACATACAAATACAAAACGCAACCATTCGAATGGAACTCGAATGCGTGCGCACGCTCCAAAACGGGATTGATCGACGCCGAGACCTCTTAATTCTTCAGCATTCAAACTCACAATATCTACGAGATGCTTCCCAAAACTTTTTTCCATGCATAAAGGGTTTTGGGAAGATCCCTCTTTTCGTCGTTTGCACACCTTCGTGCACTACGCAGATTAGCTTGAAGCATGATTTCCGCTTTTCATCGCCAATGTCTAGATTGTCTAGCCATGCGTGTGTGTGCATTTGAGGGTGAGCAGATGAAACGACGCATCGATCCTGCAAGTCATGCTGTGTTGTGCCAATTCATGGGTTAAATAGCGGCCAGGTTTTTGCACCTTGGCAAATGGCCTCAACTCAAGTACCATAGTGGGCTGAATGGTGATATATTGAGGGCGGCTCAAGTAGTTCTATATAGATTTGCTTTCAGCTGTCCCGTAGTATTTCAACATCCAACACTGTCAAGCTCTCTGGCCAGTTATCGCCTTTGGAAAGTATGTACTCTCCTTTGTTGAACTATATGCCACCACGGGAGAACACTTTCCTTATGAACCTACTGCAAATAGGGACAGAACATTATGTACGACCCAACGTGATCCTAGATCTCATTCTATCCAGGCCTTACCTTTAAGGCGGGTTGCGAATGTAGTTCATAAAGCTCGTGAACTGAAGAGCTTGGTCAACATTCATCACATATGGGTAAACATACAAGGTGGTTCTAGAGCGTTTTACCTTTTTGGGGGATCCTTCGGTAGGAAAAATGAGTGTTCACAGTGGTCAAAAAACACTCGGAACACGACAGTCATTAATGTTGATAGGTTTATTTATCAGTTTCATTCTTTTTTACTTGTTTTCTGTTTTTTTTCGAATATACTTAAAAGCCACGTACGACATCCTAGGTTCATCTGAAAGGGGAAAGGATCAAGCACCTGACACTACTGAGATCTTTGCAGGGGATGCGCCACCGTATTTGCTATCGAATTTTATTGCGTATCCTTTGAATGTCTCCTTCCAATATATCCAATTGTTGTGCCGGCCAAATTGTAGGCCAGTCTTTTCAGAGCCAATCATAGCCCTAACCCTCCACAGGAGTAAGGGTTAATGATGGATAGAATATAATCAGGGATTACAGAGATTATTTTGGGTGGTACAACGCCGCTCCTCTCAAGTTCATTATTTCTAAGTCATTCTTGTATGTTTTAGAATATGTCCTTACCCAAATATTTCGTAATAGTAGAGCATGGTTATAGAAGAGAGGTTCGATCAGTTTTGTAGCAAGCATTTAAATATTTATGCCTTAAAATTTTCTTTTTCAAACGGATGTTACTTGCTCGCCTTCTCGTAGTATGGAAATGGTGGATTTCTAATTATTGGGCTACAAAGGATAAAGTGCCGGGGCATTGATCAATCCTTCTGCGGGAAGCGCCCCGCAGCCCACTTCCATTCAGAATCGTTGTGAGGTATTGAAGGCGTGTGTGGCTTATACAATAACTTGCGGTGGCCAGCTGATCCACAAGTCGGTGCTCTTATCTCCTAGGCAAGTCTGTTACTAATTTACGACCTCAGAAAGAAGAAAAATGAAAGGCTTGGCCTAGGCGGGTGGGATTCGAACCCATAACCATGGGTTATTGGATTGGATTGGACAAAAGGAATGCGCGTTTCGTAACGTCACCAGATTTTCAAACATATTTTGTACAAACATCGGTATATTTATCTACAATCTATTCGCTTTCTCTGCAGATGTGAATGCTATCTTTCTGAAGGCTTTTTTGTCCTGCCTTAAAAGTAGGATGGTTTAATGTCCGATGTAAGTCCGAGAGTTAGACATGATTCCCATTCAGGGTCTCTCTACATATGTGTAGTCATCCATGCTATAAGCATTGACCTGAAAAATTTGGCCCGCTGCTAGTGGCCGCGTTTGCAGACTTTTTCCACGATTATAGGTGTCGGTGAATAATCGAGTTAATGGGCCCTGCTTTCCTGGCTAACTGAACAATGGATGGATTAGCATTCTTCGCAAAACAATTTTGTTAGCCCAAATTTTCTGTTAGAATCTTCTCATCGATTTGGTCTTATCCTTTGCCCTCTTGAACTGCGCCCCTAGCCCCTGTCTCTACTTCCTTTTTTAAACTGACAAAGTTTGATGAATCATGACGTCTTCTGAGCCACGCTGTGAAGCAGGTCGGCTCAATGTCATCTGTTTGTGTGTCGAAGCGTTCGTGATGAAGAGAAGTAAGGGTAAGCTATGTAGTGAGGAGGAAGGTTGTTTAGAAAGTAATTAATGGCACAGCTAATGTTGAGCTGAAGTAATATTTTGAAGTTCCATAGTACGTTTCCTTTATCACTAGTATAGTAAATATCGTCGTTTGACTTGGTCAAAGCGAGGTTCTGCTGAGATTAAAAGTGCCCCTGTGCCACTGAAAACCCTTATGAATAGATTGCTAGACCAAGTTTGATGAGAAGAACGCCAGGTGGCTTTATCACTGAGTTGGATGATTCTGCTGTTTGAAATGGAAATAGTTCTCAATCGCAGTCACAATGAAGCCAACATAGACCAGGAAAGACTGTTCTCATTCAATAACCAACGCTTATCAGTGCTTCACTACTTTACGGAGCACATGGCGCATTCCATAACAGAATCGTACGCCACATACCGCCCCTTCTTCCATGAGTTGGAATTGTAGCATTCGTTTCTCAGGCACTTCCGTCTTAGTCTCCTACAGTAAAACCGTCCTAGTGCAAGGGCGGTAGAGAGGAGTTTGGCCTTTTCCTCGAAAGATCTTTAGCATAAATATCTCCATCAGCATCAATTTTGATTTTGAAAGTAATTGTGCACTTCAATGAAAAGTACAGCATACAGCTCCGCTGCAAGAAAGCGATCTGCTAATTGGGATAACATGTTTTGATTTTCTCTACAAAAACCGCTCTTTTCTTCGAAAACGTCGCTGAACGAACTTATAATCCTTGGAAAATTTGGCTGTTGTAAAGTAGGTGACAGCGGGATGTACGCAATGTCACCCAAGACATCATCTTCTGAAACTTCTCTGAGACAACCCAAAACGGTAGAAAGTAGATCATGCTCTCGGGCTTTACTCCGATAAAATGGAAGCGACCATTCCTCCCCTGTCCCAACATTCCAGGGAATCCATATGGGAATGCACTTTACTCGTAACTCATATGGTTATAGTTTCTTGGTAAACAAGCTGAACATGCTTATAGTGAAATTCTTGGACTACATGAATTTCCTACGAGTTGGTTCTTATTTGGTTCCCATTCTGGGTGGCGTTTCTCTGCGATGAAAACATGAAGGTTTGGACATTTATCTGATAGGAACTCTATGTTCCCAAACATTCTTTCATCTTAAATCTCGTCGAACGTGCGCAGAGCCCAAGAGGAGACTCCCGATCAGTTCGATTCATTCTCTGTTAAGGTTCTTCAAATGCAGCAAAATGGTTCTAGTCCCGCATGATATTAGACCAAAGTTAGGGATAGCCATCGACTAAGTCTGTGGTCCGTCTCCGATTGTATTCGAAGTACACACCCAGTGCACCTTGAAGGGGGCTAGCTCATCATATGGTACTTCCTTCGTCCCCACGTGCAAAGATTCCAGAATTTCCATCTTCTAACCACCTTCGGCAATGAAGCTAAGATTATGATATTGCGCAGAGGCTAGAGAAATTATTCACCGGGGGTGAGGCCTGTGTACTCGCATGTACTACGCTGGAGCCACACTACCTACATATGCTTTCGGCTTAGCACCATTCGAAGTTTCGGATGAGTAGAAGTAAACAAATAAAACTGCTTTTCATTTCATGTACCACACAGATTTGTGAATTCAATCCATTTCTGAACTCAGTAGATCCAGTCAACAACTTTGATTCGGATCTAGGAGAGGGGATGGCACTTGTAGGTTTGTCTGTGAGCGTTTCCGCTGAGGGAAACCTCTTTGCTAGCTCCTTGCTTTAACCAGCTTTAAATATTTTCAAAAAGCGATCCGCCGGCCCATAGTCCACCTTCGATATCATCACAAATTAGGGCAACAAACAGCAATCAACAAACAACAATCTGACTTTGATAAGTCTAATTTAAAGGCGAGTAAAATGGTCGAGAGAGGGATAACGGTCAGAGATTGACCCTAACTGATTTAATGGTTTTTTAATCAGATATTTGCAACCAGCAAAAAATTTGTTGCCAATATACAACAATTATGCAATCATTTATTCACTTTTTTATGGGGCAGCATTAATGCGAATGCATAACTTTTGAAGCGACTTGAGGCTTCTTCCTTTACGGTCTTCTCCAAACCCATGCAGTCTTTTGTATATCACATAGCATGAAACGTAGTAGACTAAGTTTGAAGAGCATTCATGACGGTGTGCATAAATCAAAACCAATCCCTGTAGTTGCGCGCGCCATGCCTTTACCACTCAATGAGCTTCATTAGGGTGCTCAAATGTTGTTAATTGTGACTTCTCTGGATCTCCTGACGCTTATGACAGTTTTCTGTTCTCCAGAACCTGGTTCAGAAACACTTCATGGGAATGAGTCAATCCCTAACCGAGCAGTTGGAGTTGATGGAGAAAGCTTCTTCCGAAGGTCATAATGAAATCAGGCTACTTTGTAGGAGCAGCCAAACTGCTGTCATTTATCCTTCATTCAGTTACAAATCGAATTTCGAGTTCGTATGGCAACTCGCAGTGTTTATGATCACATAGATGAGTGCCGTTGTCAATGCTGTTGAATTGATCAAAAAATATTTTTCAAAGGTCGTTGAATCGAAACTGGATGTTGTGTAAAAATGATAGGGATTCAGAGAGGTTTACTGTCGATTCAATGCATTTATCTACTGGCTTTCAGTAACTGCCTTTGTACTTCTCCAGTGACAGCAATGAACTCTTTCCAAAAAACTTTGTGCTTGAAATGCTATCTGAGATCTCCTGAGACTTGGCTTCATGCTTTGTAGTTTTCCCAGTCCAAATAGTCGAGGGCTTTTAACTGTATCAATCTTGAATGGTATTAGAGGGTGCGGCGTACTCCCATGCCTACTCATTCTGGGTGGAACCGCCTTTGGTTTTTCCCATGGGAAAGGTCTGATCTTTGTTCTCTTTTTTGGGGATCATTTGTTCTGATTGTAATTCGTGATTTCAGTAGAAACACATGCGGTTGACACATCAGTCATCGAACTTATCAACTGGCCAGTTTCTGGTTTCCGGGTGCGCGCGCTCTTCGATTTCACAACGGGTTCTCTGTTTCTTCTGTCAATGATACCGCGTAATGGCGGTTCACGTGACCATGAAAAAGACCCCATTTCAATTATTCATTTGTAAGGTTATTGGTGCATCTTTTCTTCTGTACGCCCCGTAGATTGATTCATTCAAAACGTCATTGACGATGTTAGTTTTATCGTTTTCTAAACATCTTTGCATTTCCTTTGACTAATTCCCTTCACCTATTCGAACAACTATTCAATCCTTGAGAAGAGCATGGTAAGCTAGCCTGAGTTGGGCAGATTACAATCGCATAAATCAGGGAAAAATTGGCCTGTAACGGAAAGTTTCTGTCCTGCATGTGATGCCACCAGGATTAGCTTCCACGTGAGTCTGCTCGATGAGAGTTTCTACTTGACCTCAAACTTGTTTTTCTAATTCACACAAATCGATGTCTTTGTTATGAGTGATTTTCGAGAACATTCGAATTGCGAGTAGAGGAGGAACCGTCCGAATTGACTTTCTGAAGTGCTACTCGAAGAAAACCTTTTTTTCAACCGGACTTCCCACTTCCACTCAGTTTACTCAGGCTTTCACACTTACCATTGGCTTTTTCATAGCGAACCCTTTCATTTCAAGATGTTGTTTCTAGACTACTTTGAAACACAACAGCATTTCAATACCCGGGTGCTTATATTTTTGCCGACGACTGTGCTGTAGCCCTTCTCGTTTCTCTTCTACATATTTTTTAGAATTTTTCCATTTCTCGAATAGCAAAGAATTTCTGCTTGCTGTTCGTAAATGATGGGTGTTTGACGACTGTCGCATAGGAACAGCCAATGTCAATGTCAAATCATTTGCTATAAAGACCGCAACGCAAGTAATCGAGTTGAGCGTTTCCATTGTCTCACAAACTTGATTTCGATGCGAGTTCCATAGGTTTCTAGAGCCCGATCTGAAGAGTCCTAGTAAGGTAGATGAATTTTTCGACGTCAATCGTTCCTCCTATGGAGATGCAAGAATTTTTTCAGAGGATTTCGAAGATGGGGGCTTCTTATTTGAACAAGATTTCTGTTTGCTTCTCCTTTTTCTTCTTTTTTTTGTTCCTTGATCTACCATAACAGTAGGTCGATCCACTGATTGGAGGTACTCGTTGTATTCTTCCAAACCTTCCAACAAAAACCTCTCATTGTTGAAGCGGTAGTCCCCAGATTTGGAAAAATCCTAATTGGAACGCTATTCAACCAGTTTCCCTACATTCCTTTAGCTCGTTCCGTTTCTGCAAAAAGTGGTTGTTGAACTTACACCATTGTTCATTTGTTCACATTGTTTGACTAAGTTTCATGGGAATTCGTTGATTTCAACGGTCCTTCTCCCAAGCCATTAGAATTACAAAATGTTCATGAAAAAGTGGAAGCATGGCGTATACTGACAGCAGCAACTGGGATCTCTTGTACCGTTCCCCTCTGCCCTCTGATATCTTCGGTGAAAGCCAAATTCTTTCTCAACCGCTCTATCAAAGCTAGTAATTCTCAATGGAAAGGGCTGGTAGAAATATGCTCCCTGCAAGGTATTCGAGTGCCACTTTCTGAGATGGAAGACTGCAGATGTACACTACTTATGTGTTTATTAAATCGTTTATTTCTGTTGATTTACTTATTTGGCAGTAACTGCAAGGGGCCTACATGGTTAAACTCATGGAGGAATGCTCCAGATAGGAAGAGAATGCTGAATGACAAGAATAGAATAGATGATGAGATGAAAGGAAGGCTGATGTTGGCAGCTGAGCCCAATATGTCACGCCATGCTATTGATCTCTGCTGGGGTTTAGGTCTGATTCTGGGGGAATGGGTCATTTGTTCCTTTCCGTATTTTTTTCATTCCATGTTCTGCTGTTGAGATTTCTACGAGGTTCCAGCGATACACGCATTTTTGTTGTATATGTAGTTATTTTTGCTTTTCTGAAGTTCTTCTTGGGAGGAACAGTTGACCCGCAAATCCTCGTGAGAACAACGTATTGCTTGACAAACTATTTTTCTAATATTGATTCTATTCTTTTAGATGTTCTACTAATCCTCTCTGGTATCTAGTTGTAGCCGTTTTCTCTTCACGGATCGGGCAAAGATGAATAAGTCGCATCTGAGCCGGGTGAGTCCTTGTTCCTAGTTAACCCCGTTATTAAAAAGATCTTAATCTTTTTCACCAACTTCCCAAGTTTTTTTTTGTGGAATGAGGTTGGAATCTACTAATCAGGCTGTTGCCATTTTTCTCCCAAAAAAGGTTCTAGTCATGCTGTATGCATTGGTGGCCAGCGTGTTATTGCTAGCCTCGCCTTTTCGATTCAAATATGTATAGGCTCAGCAGAAAAAGCTGCCAGAGCTTACCGACCTTAAGTGTTTTATTGTAGCGCTGGTACGCATTCTGAATGATTTCAGGCCAATAATACCGCTGCGGTCGTAACCTCGCAAGACATCGGCAGTTTTGTGTCCGTCAGCGGCGTTGGTAAAGGTACTATCTTATGAATATTGCTTTCATGCTTCCTTCCATGTTACCCTCTGATTTTTTATGGTTTGTCTACTGTCTATCGCTATCATCACATATACTGTAATCTCGCAAAACTGTTCGAATTTCTTGTGTCGGCTTCATTTTCCATTCGGCATATTTATGCACTCGTCTATGAGGTGACTTCGCTCAATTGGTTCATTGCTGACCCTTGCCAGATTCAGCAGTGTAACATCGATTTTGTGGATCAGAAATTGCATTTTTTCAAACATGAGGAAAAAAGAAAAGTTATGTGGTCATAAAATGTGCAGCGCTGCAAAATATGAAAATCAAGTAACACTGAGTCAAAAAAGTCATCCTAATGCGAAAAACGCTCTCTCTCCCAGTTCGCCTGTACGCACGGTGGCCAACATGTGCTATGGTGCCATGATTTTGATTTTTTTGTGCATTTTGTTTTGCTACTTTAAAAGTTGCAACTAGAACAATAATAGCAATAACCATTCTAATTAATGGAGTCGATATGAGCTCAGCTGAGCCTGGCAGGGAGGTCTGCGTCCAAATAATTAAGTTAGGTAAGGAATGAAGTTGACCTGTCAGAGTTAAAGTTCCTATCCCTAATATGTACTTGATGCTCTACACTTTGCGAACTACATAGTAGAGCCATGAACACCTCTGTTCTGGAGGTTCTACTTAACCACAAGGGAGACCGTTCACAGAAATCCTCTGTGAGAGGAGGCTGCCGTATGCTACCTCCTGACCCAGTTTTTTTAGACATTTTTTTGCAATCAAAGTGAATTGTTCTGAGAATGTTTTAGCTGAACTTTTTTGCAACTCTTATAGCCATGCTATTTTGTGGGTTTTTGTGCATTTATGGCTCCTTAGTGAACAAATTTCTTAGAAAAAATCAAGCGCATGGTCTATTTGTTGGTCAAAGATCAAGTCCAGGGCGTCAGTGACCGCATCTACTCAAAAAGATTGAAACGTCTAGCATTTTGCCGAGATTGTCCATGCTTGTGATTCACTGCGAGATGGCACTCTCTGTGCGGCATCTATTATTTCGCTTGGTTGTCGTCACTGATGCTGCCATTTATGTGGTTTTATTAATTTCCCGTTTCACGATTAGCTCATATGAACGGGTGCCAGATTGAACCCTGGTGGACAGACATATTTCCAACACTGAAATTGAATATTCGTGAAGCGTTATAATCACTAAGGGGATCACGTTGGTATCCGGGTTCGAGTGTCACTAATATTTGGTCATCTCGCTATTTATACGTTTGCTTTTTCCAGGTGTACTACACTACGTAGGAGAGGTTCATGGCAAAGATGGGCTTTATTGTGGGATCGAACTGGACACACCAACTGGCAAACATAATGGAACATATCAAGGTATTTAATCTGATTAATTTCTATCCTTTTATGGAATTCTCAGGGATGATTTTAGCAATACATTGAGTCTCCTTTTTGCGTTTTTTTTAAAGCCTCAAATTATGAAGCATTATTTGCTCGTTTTTCAAAAATTATAAGGGCGGTTTTTGAATAGATCTGCACGTCCTGTGGTTTCTCTCCCTTTCCATACCTCTTCAATTTGTGCTTCCACAAGTTCCACCTTCAGTTAGGAGACTGCCATGTTTTTAGGTAACTAATAAAATGCAAACGAATAGGTTCTCATTTTCTTCTTGCTGTGAAGGATTATCCTATACGAGTTGTGATCTGGATGACTCATTCAATAGAATCTTCATGAGGTTGGGGTAGATGGTTGTACTCTAGACCAAGATCTAGCTCTTGGTCGACAAGAATCGATAGCTTGGAAAAGGATGAAAGGGGCACAGTCGTAGATATAGCCGTATGTTAATATCGTGCTCCTGATTAGGTCGTTTTATTATCAATGTTTTACCACTTTAGATAAATCTAGTTTTGTCAGTTCCTCCCTACTTTGTGTGAGAGAGAATTACTGGAGCGAGTGTGGCGCTATTTGAAAGCGCATAAACGCGGACTCGATTATTATCGAGGGTAACGTTTCTCAGCATACACATATTTTTGACCGTTCGAGCAATTTTGTTAATGAGGCCCTTCTTTACTAACTTTTACTGCACTCAGATTATGCAGATGTTCGGGCCAGTGTGTAATAGCTAAGGCTCATAAATCAGTGTTCGAATTGAACATGGGACAAGAAGTCAAGCAAGTTCCAAAGTCAAGTCGAATGCGTGACGCTTCAACAGTGACCATCAAGCGAATCGTTTTTTACCTACTCGGTAGAAAGCGACCTCAGCCAGCAGATTTGGGAGGATTTCCCTTACATTGTCTATGATATGGCAGCCCAATTTTGTTTCGTCAAAGCTTTATCCAAGCAAGCAAACTCTTACCTTACAAGGTCAAACAGTGCGGCGTACAACCTAAGAGAAAGGCACTCGCTTATTTGTACTCTAGCACTCTTCTAACTGATTGCTTCTCATTCTCTATGTGGTACCCAAGTTCCATGAAATTTGGCTAACCCCATTGACAACATGTGTGTTTTTACACATGCCAAAATACGCTGCCAGTTGTTTTCAGGATACTTCCCACGATCACCTTCAAAGAGTTGGATCTTTTCGTAAAGTAGTAGTTGTATTTCTGAAATATCTAATAGAATAGACCGATCCCTTACATTTGGTTCGAGCATGACTTGTCGCCATTCCTTCACTGCTTGAACCCCGCCCCTTTCACGATTAGCACCTCCCCTGACGCCCGAGTTGTCTCTTCAAACCCTTGTTCAAGTGGTTCAATCCTCAATATTTGTTTGAAATGCCGTTGTACTCCTGCTATCACTGCTGCACTCACTGAGTTCGTAGGCCAGATGGTATCGCATGCTCGGAGAATTCCATCTGTGGGGCAAATTGAAATGTTCCAGTTTCACGCTCTCAGCAGTTGTTCCTTCTTGATTGTGCTGCCTTTTGAAAAATTGTGAAGGCAAGTTCAGCCAAACTAAAACAAGTTACATTTTTTTAACCATCCCGTGGGGGTTTGCACCGTCCGGGTGAGCTATATTATATGATGATATGATATATGATGACCATATGATGACGTTCTCGGACATTGCGCTTCGGTTTGTGGCGGTTATCCTTACGACCTGTGGGAGTCTGCTTCTCGCAACTCTCTGTGGAATACTAGTTGGTGCTCACTCACTCGTCGATGAAAAAAGTCGATAGTTTTGATCGTTAGCCAATGAAAGCGGCTTCATGGAATCCGGACTTCCATCGCCATGACAAGTCAATGTCGTGACCCATTATTTGCCTACGCTAAACTGACAAAAGCCAATAACTTCACTCGATACCGGTAGAGCTTTTATATAGTCGAAGCTTTGCTCATCCTAAACATCAACTGAATTTTACTCTTCGATTGAACCTGCACTTGATTACTTGGTTTCCTTTACTTTCCAACCACCCCTCTCACCTTGGAAATTCCTGTTCCTCAAAACGTCTGCCAATGCTTGCCGTTTTTCTATATTGCCCACTACTTTTTGAGTGGCCAGGCAGAGGCTGTTCCTCAGCAAACGGCTTGCTATGAATTTTTGATGTCTTATACATCTGGGCAACTGCTGTAGACATTTTTCCCTCCTTCTTCACCCTGCCACTCCGACCCTATACACTTTTTCTGTGCCCTCAGGGCATCAGGGATGTGTTGGCATAACTTTTACTTTTCTCAGCTCAGCTCATGTGCACTCTTGTAGTCTGGTGTTCCAAGCCCTCCTTTCCCAAACTTGCCCCTTCCTCCCCTGTTTTCCAGTTAGACCCTGAAATCACTAGTACGCAACGTCCCTAGGAACCACTAAACGCCAATGCTCGGTTAAGTTGTCGAACCATTCCTGTCTGCACGATAAGGGCGGGCTTCGAAGGAGTTTCCGCCTTCCTTTCTTCGGCATCCTCCCATCCAGGTGCGAAGTCTGGGCTATATGAAGGCTGAAGGTTTACAGTGGCAGCAGTTTTCTAGTTCATTCTGCATAATATTCGCCGTTGTCATGAACTGTTCACCATATGTACGGTCAATGTAAGTCTTGAGACCTTGGCTAATGTTGCGGTGCACGTAATACCTCGCCTCTTCGGTAGGAGTTCACAGTGTTCCATTTCATATCTGAACCTGCGATAGGAGGGTAGCACAATTCTTGTGTGCGAATTGGGTTTGCGACCGGATCGGGTTCTTCGTCATTCCTCATTCTGATCCGTTCTCTGTCTCCTCCTCTTCATGCTCCCGTACACAACCCCTTTGTCTCTCCAATGTGGTTTCCGTTGGGAAAGTTAAGTTTTCGATGTAGAAAGATTTGTAGTCGTCATTCTCTCGATATCGAACAGCTCATGGGATATCCATCGCTCTTATTCCTGAACCTCGCAGTCTTCTTCAATCCTCGCGCAATGGTTGAGTAGTGAAAGCTGAAGGTGTCTGTCAACTTTTTGGTGGTGACAAATGGCTGCGATTCCTGCCGTCCTTCAACTTGTCAACGTTCACATCCGGTGTCCGACCCGAGTTCTCCGATCAGCGATCACTCAGCGTCTCCCATCCGTTACTGATAAGTGAGCCAACTCACCCACGTGTTGTACGAAACGATGTTTTGGTTGTATATATGCCTTGAATAAGTAATTGCTTCTGTCGCTTTCGAGCCTAAATCTGAAAAAAGGAAGAGTGTGAAGAAGGATTGTCTGATGGGAATAATGAGGACCATATTGGTGGGTGTGACTGATGTGTAGCAGTAAGATTAGAGAAAGTTCAAATTGACTCGCACCTCGTAACTCGTAATATCTTCGTTTTTTATCAATCTGTATATACTAGAAGAACGAAGCAGTAGAAGAATTTATAAAGGCATACGCCATCTTAATGAAAACTAAGGATTTCATAAAAACACGAATTCAACTGGATTTGCTAAGCGTTTTTCAAGTCCAAAATGTGCGGGGATGTGGTGGCTGCTGTTGTTGTTGTGCTAGTTGAACACGCTGTAGAGAAAGGATCCATATCTTCAGGACCTCCTGTTCCTGGATCACCAGGCAAAAATACTCGCAATGAGATTGTGTTTCCTATTCGTTGTTGTGTTTGATGAAAGTCTCTTGTTTCATGAAAAGGCCAGCTCTTGAGGGTTGCAATCAAAAACCCATAATACAGTTAGCCTTTCAAGTTCCTTTTTTCGGCTGACCTTTATTACTCCTAGACCACTATTTTTTCATTGTTTTAGGTGTTGTATACTTTGTGTGTCCACCACGTCATGGTATTTTTGCCCCACTGTATCGCGTTGAACTAGATGAAATTGACGACGTGCCGATGATGGCCGCATCGCAAACGATGAAAGGTCAAGAGGTATGGGAATGTGGTTTTTTTCTATTGGTTATTCGTTTCTTCATCTACAAGTTCCTAACTTTTTCCTTAGTTACTCTTTTTATGGATCTCACTTCCTTCTGAAGATTTTCTTCAAATCAGTGTTAGTAATGTTCATGCTTATTCTACGGTGTCAGTAAGGGAGAACGGAGACAGCTGAAATCAGGATTGTAGTTGCATGCAATGTAGAATCAGTATGACGCCCCTCTCTCTTCTCTTCTCCATTTCGCCTTTACTTGTGTACGGCAAGTAGAAAGACGGTGCCCACATTCCCACTTTCGCGCGCACGCACGCGGCAGATTTATGATAGTAGTCTCGCGGCATGTAACTGCAACGACCGTGCTCACTGCTCTATGTGCATCCATACCTACTTATACCTTTTTTTGCTCACGTTCTTCGCCAGTTTGAGTTTCAAATCGGTTTAAGGTCCCTGTTCAATCTTTGAAGCAGTAGATGAATAAATAAAAATTTACCGATTGAAACAACACCGTAATCATTCGAAACTAACTCGTACATTGACCACTCTTATCAGCCATTGCACTTCTACGGAACAGGGTGGGTGGGACGATCACAGAACGCCGTTCGGGCACAAATTCACGCAACCCAAAGAGAAGGCAACATGCCAAGCAAATGCATTGGAAGACCTGTTCTTTGTCGTTGTGCATCCTAATCTAACGGCCGCTTCGCTTCAATTTTGATTGGGCATTTCATCTTTGATGCTTTGGAATTTGACGAAACATATCGGGTTTTGTTCATTCGCGAGATTGTCTCCAACATATCTTGCTTACTAGTATCCAAATTTTAACTGCCAGCAAACTCACTCGCTTCTCTCTTTTCCTGACCTATGTTCCAGCATACTGAGAAGCGCTTCAAGAGCTCTCGTGGTCCAACATAATCCACGCTTTCGCTGTCTCAGTGATTGTCGTTATTGTACGAGCTCCTGTGCTTCTGATCCTACCAAATGGCATCATATAAGATCCCCAAGAATTCGACAAGATTTTTGAATGTGAACCGCGATCTCCTTATACCCTAAGCCTGCCCCAGTCCTGTACATTATTTGACATCTCCATTACATCCAGAACTTGTTTTGACTTGATGTTTTGCTAACTGCTGTTTTAACGCCGCAGTGCGCGAAGCGAAAGTCTCACAAGTGTAAGGGATAAGAGCACGGTCCCCGGAAAGGACAAGTACGGGTTCGAGTCCCGTCCGAGACTGGAGTTTTGCCCACAAATCGCCAACCTGTGAGACATCCAGAACTTTTTCCTAACCACTTTCTGCCACAAGTAAAGCCGATGCTGTGGAACTAAGGACTCCTAATTGGGAAAGTATTCCTGGCATTTCTTACAGCCTTTAGCGGACTTGTATAAATTGATTATTTTCGTGAGTAAGCAACATATCATAATGAACAGTAGTATTTGGGTATCAGAATAGACAACCTCTTCAGAGATTTATGAAGAATTTCAATCGAAGAGCCGAGGATGGTCAGGAATTGAGCCTCGTTTTAGTAATATGTATGTGCTGATATATCGTTCGGTTAGCTCGCTACGTGTTGCTTGATGAAGTAGGAGAAAAAGTAGGAGAAAGGAAGTAGTATGCAAAGCAGTGGCTGACTTTGAAATAGGATACTCTGCTTTGAGTTGCTGACACTTCAGCGAAGCCTAACTTCCAGCTCAACCCTCATATAATGCTTTGTACATTAAAATGTCTGCTCTTAATTTTGAAATCCTTTTGTTGGAACAGGCTTGGGAAGATCCGGCCAACTTGGTGCTGTATGATTCATGCATCGAGAGACTACTGCCTCTTCCTTAGTGATATTCGTAGGCGGAGTTGAGTGAGGTAGTCACCCACAGGGACACCGAAACTGAGGTATTTCGTTGTTTTGCGCCAGTGTTAGTTTTCCTTTCTTCGCTTTCCACAGCCTGTGCGAATATGCGGGAAATCATCTACGCGCAGAGCTTTACGAGCGTAATATTTCATCTTTATTTGGAGTTTTCGAATGTTGTCAGCAGATGTAGTCGGAGTGGGAGTCGATTTTACTCTTTTGGCGCTGTTTTTGGCTATGCATGTTCTTTCACTTCTCCCGAGGTTCTAGGATACCTCTGCGGTTCATGGGAACACAATTTTTATTGTGTTCCCATGAACCGCAGAGGTATCCTAGAACCTCGGGAGAAGTGAAAGAACAGAATCGCTTCATAAAATGATAGGAACCGTTTTTTTCTTTTTTGAGGGCCTTTCCCAATTGTACGAGGTAGACCCACATCCATTACCAGCTCTGGGGACAGCCGTTGTGCTCTTAAGTTTTCCGGATAGTTTGAGACCCGTTTCAGCCCGAAACTGTCCGTGAGGGTTATCATGGGAACCTGGTTTCTGACTTTGGCAAAGGTCACGCAAAACTGAGAACGCAGTCACTAAGTAGTCTCCTGCTCATAGAAGAAGGCAGAAAGGTTGGAAAAGTCTGTACAACCAGACCTTATACTCACTTATTGACTTGTCGAGGTGTATGGCTTTCACCGTGATTTCGAGAAACCTTGGATATGAGTTTCAATTGTTATGTTGGTCCGAGAGCTGGTTCGAGGATACGTGAAGACCCCATTTCTCGTGGTTTATTACTAATGGCCCATTAAGTAGGCGGACCTAGATATGGCGAAAAGGCGGAGCAGCTCAGAGTTCAGGACCAAATACTCTTCGCTTCCAAGGCGTGTTTGAGCTGCCCTAGAGAGGGCTACAAAAATTTTTTGCTGGTAAGTCTTTCACTGTCCCATCACACCATATAAAATCGAGATTCCGTGTAATATTGCTCTGAGATGCTCTGAGGAACTTCGTTTTTTTTGTTCCAATCTACAGGATTCTAAGTATTCCATTTTTATAGTAGGAATCCAACTTATTCAAAGCCACTTCAAGCAATGTGGTCATAGAAATGGAATCCTATTGACTTCTTTCCTATGAATGTCAGAAATAGCCCATGTCGAGCCCTCACATTGTTCCGCTATTTCTTGTCACCATTTCGTATTAGCAACTTCTTTTGCTGAGAGAAGATGGACGAGGTGCTCCTCGCTTCCTGATAGTGCATGGTCAAATGGGTCGGCGTAGTAATCCGCCGGATGGTCCGGTTTCCGATGTTTGCCTAGCAGAAGGATGGACCACCGCCAGGAGAATTCGGCAGTTTCTGAAGTGTTTTCCATGAACTTCCCAATGCTCACTTCTCGCAATTATTTTCATGTGCTCCTGCGAAATTTCTATTCCCTCCTACTGTTCCCACACAACTCAACCGCTTGACATGCTTGTAGAAGAAATGTCGGGCATTGATTAGTCGAGGTTAAGTAGTACCACGCGAAAATGACGCGACAAACTGCGCCTGGACTTTCCAGCTGTCTCTTCAGTCACTAGCATAACTCTTCAGTAGAAGTAATCTCTTAAGAGCCCGATTTACGAGCAGAGGCCAAATTTCAACTTTCACTACTTATTGCCGACTTTCAAATCCTCTTATCCTACTTGCACTGTCTTACCCACCCATTATCGGTCATCACCTTGGGTCCATTATAGTTTTTGTCCATTATTTTTCTTTCTCTCCCCGAATGCCTCTCGTGAAATGCGGTGAGTCTTGCTCTGGGCCTTCCCATATGGAATCTCCAATCGAAGTTCATCAGTGGTCAGATACATGGCTTTTATTGCTTCGATAGTGATAAGCGCTCTGCTTCAAAGGTTCGGGAAGTGCACGTAACTGATAAATGAACGTAACATCTAGTAAACGAAGATAACCACTTTCTTGGTTTTTGTCGTGGAATGCACCTCAACCCAGCTTCTGTCACTTCCTGTTTCACGTTGTCCTGGTTCTTATGAAATGGCCTCGATCCGTCCGTCAATCAGATGTGTTCGTTGGGAAAGTTTCGATTATAAGTGGTTTTATTCACTTTCTCTTTCAATATCGATTCAAGTAAAGCGGTATTAGATAGTACAGCTCTGCCCTCAGTCGATAGTGTAGTCCGGTGAATGTTGTGTGGTTCCGAGTCCTTTTTTCTTCAATGATTTCTTCCTCTTTGGTGTGTTGATCTCCATTACCTTTCCGGAAGTCTCTCTGAACCGGAAATCTCTCTGAAAGGGCGTTCTGGGCCAAGTTGAACGAAGCTTTCGGCAGTTTTTCTCATCCAGAGTATAAAAAGATCTGATAAATTTGAACGGATTGTACCTTCAAATGGAAAACCACTGAAATTTCTTTCTTCTAATTGTAAGTTGACATCAAAGCTCTTTACCTGGTAACTCGGTTCAATGAGTGGAGCAGGGCCTTCATTCATCCAATTCGAAATACCAGCGGAATAAATCATGCTCATTGCCAATTCATAGAAATCGTCCATTCTCTTGACTCGAGTCGTTTCGTACCACAGTCATATGGAAGCGTAAGAAATCTAACGAAATCCCTCTGAGATCATCATAAATTGTTGTAGAGGCAGAACTCACTTGCATGGTCCTTCCCAATTTGTTTCTCCGAAAAATATGGTCCGTTACCGATTATTCCGTATTTCTAGTGCGCACACTGGCGACTGATCCAGTCGTGTTGCCGTTTTTCCTCAATTTTCCCTCTCCTTTCACATTATTTATACCCGCTTATAGACGAGTAATGAGGTAGGTTCCTGCCCACTTAGTGCGAATTACTGTAGCCCACACTAAACTTTTAACCTCTAGGGTCATTAATCCATTGGAAATAAGGATTGAACGGCTCATCAAAAGAGAATGCAGGAGCAGAGGTGATCATCAAGGCGGTCTTACATCGACCTTAAGGGTTTTTTTTTCTCGATTGATGGATTTATTGGTCCATTTACGTTTCTGAAATTCGCTCGTCAATGGCCATCACTGATTTATTGCCGGATACGATGTCCCTTTGGTGAGCTGCCTGTGAAGTGAACAAGATCAAATGCATTTTCTTTTTCAAAGATAATGCGCTACGGACATTTTCTTTGCAAAGAAGTCTCTCTAATGCCGGCTAGTCTTTGCCCTGAGAAGTGAAATATGGAAAGTTTCCCATGAACTTTTCATCTTCCGCAAGGGGTTGTGGAATTGAGATTCATGCGCTTGGTTCAGGGAGAAGGCAAATTTCGCTGTGTCTTCGGGCTCTAATAGGTACTCACTAGTTACAATTAGGATGCAATACATCTACATATGCCTCAGAGGAGCCTTGTCCTTCAGCAGTTTGAGTCATAGGCTGCAATCGAAAGTCTGACTCTTCCAAATGACGAAATCGGAAGAAACCTGACGCACATGCTTCTTCTTTGTCAAGATTTTACGCTCAGTTTGAAAAACCCCAACAACCGTTTTATCAATGACGTATCGTCGATCATGTTACTGGTGATATATTGGTAAGCAATGGCTACCAGTGATTCAGTGACACCATTATTCATCCCTTCCCTGTTGTTCGTTATTGTTTTAGCCACATGATGAATGATTCTGAATTTCTAAGCAAAATCTATTGATTCGCGGTTTCTATCTGATAATCGGAAATTCCATTGCAGAGATTATCGAGATCGGCACTGCCGGCTCTGCAGTTGCGTAACGTCTTCCGTCCCGAGGAACCGATGCAGACGTCGATCGCTTCCGAGCAGTTCATGGAAGGATCTACTGTGAGTGCGACAAATTGTATCAGCAGTTCTTCCTTTTTAGTTTTTTTTTACTTTTCTATATTTTTTTGGATATGGCTTTGCTTTAAAGTCATTGAATACATTCCTATTTGTGCATGGCTTGTTTACTCTGGTTTATTCTCTTGTTTATGCGAAGATGTTGTAGTGGCAAGTAGTGCACTATCTCACATGCATGGTCACGGGTTCGAATTCCGTGTCAATATACGCCTAGGCCAAGCAAGCCTTCCTTCCCTTTGGAGTCAGCTGGCCACCGCAATTCATTGTATAGGCCACATAGGCATACAATAAGCCCTACGACTCTGAATGGAAGTCGAATGCGTGGACGCACCCCTCTGACGGGATCGATTAATGCGCCAACACTTTATCCTTATCCTTTTAAGAATGGTGAGTGAGTGTAAATACAAAGAATGATTGTGAAAAATAATCATGTGCAGACCAGCAGGTCTAGTCAACCTTTGGTTGTGGGCTGGCTAGTTGATATTAAAAGGAAGTAGAACGCTGATTACATAGTTCACCGAGATCGACCTTACTTTTTTTGAAGCTGCACATCAATATTCCAGAAGAATTGAAATTATCGGATTCTGTTGGTTAGTGTTGTTACGATGACCTCATCGATGTATTTTACGCGATCGCAACGGAATGCCAACAAGCAGGGGATAGTGGGTTGTAAGAAGAGTCGCTTCACATTTTTCTGCTTTCTTCCGCTCTTATATATTCAGAGGAGCATTTGTGTTCCAGTTCTGGAATTGAGGTCGCCCAGGGTAATGTCCGGGCTTTTCTCGCAACATGACGGATGATATATATTTTGTCTATGCTTATGTGCAAAGTTTTCACAGGAGCATCGATTTTTTTCCTAAATTGGCATTAGGATTACATCCCTTGTTGAAAATTGTGACAGTAGTAGCCTATTTCTTTCACTAGAATGGAGATGATAGCGGAGGAATCGTTGCGAACGCTAACAAAAAGAGATGGTTTCCCTGATTTTTCTTTCTACGCCGACGCTGCAATACAACAGTTGTGATACGAAGTGATCTGTTGTAGGTCGTTACTTCAGAGCATTTGGGTCCTACCGTGTATGAAATGATATCCTTAACCGTATTCTTTCTTGAGGCCATATTGGACTTGAAACGCTCATTTTAGTAATTTTTGTTCTGTGTTTACTTAGGTAATTTAGTGAAGTGCCTTCAATATGACAGCTGCAATAGATAACTCGGTAACTTTGATACTTCAAAATTTCTGTGCAGGATCTCCCAAGTCTTCTGACTTCATGATGTAACCTATGTATTTCAGTTCTCCAATGCCTCTTGGGGAGATAGTGATGCTATGGTGTGTTCTCATGCCACCTACATTGTCCCTCCCGGCGTGAGTGGTCGTTTTTCATAGCTTGGGTTCACATTACGCAATCCTTCAATTTTTTAACCATCACTTGTGTTTCCAATCAATTTTGCTGATTTCAGCGTAGCACACTTGACGAGATTGAAGATTATGATTTGATGAGCATCCCAGCTCCCAAATCGATTCTCNGCCACCTACATTGTCCCTCCCGGCGTGAGTGATCGTTTTTCATAGCTTGGGTCCACATTACGCAATCCTTCAACTTCTTTACCATCACTTGTGTTCCCGCTCAAATATGCTAATTTCAGCGTAGCACACTTGACGAGATTGAAGATTATGATTTGATGAGCATCCCAGCTCCCAAATCGATTCTCAGCTATAGGGAAAGATTGCCAGATGAGGAAGTTACGCGTGAGTAATTCAGAAAATTGTTTTAATAGTGCTCCTACTCCAAAAAGCGGTATTGTTTTGAACTTGTAGAACATTTGTACGAAAAAAATGAAGCTGGTCTTCGGGCCACCTTTTTCTACCTAGGATACAACGGTCCCGTTTCAGAAGAAGGCTATGTTCACTTCGGTACTTTCGATTCTTTATTGTTTCAGTAGGCACATCCGTGGTTCTGGACGAGTCTCGAGTCGGTGTTGAGAATCTTCCGGTAGTGGAAGACGACGACGACATCGATGACGAAGACGACCTTCAGACTCCTCTTGTTGAAGCTCCAAAATGGCAGCCCTTGAGCAGTTTTGCGCCTGCCCCTTCCATAATTGAGTCAGTGAGATCGACGTCAGCAGACGGTTCACCACAGGATGCGCCTCGCGACAAGGACTGTAGGTTTTCGTATACTTTCGTGGAATGTTTATGGATCTCTTCTCATCGTTATATTGATCAATTACTTTTCCAAAATAATTGGAACTAAGAAAACACTGAGAGTAGCTACTACTCCGAATTGGGGTTATGTCGTACTTATTGTTAGTGAGGGCTTTCTTTGCAACATTATGTGTGTGCTTCTACCTAATCCATCTCATGGTCAGAAAAAAAATGCGCTGGGCCGCTCCGTTTTTATTCCGAGCACTTCATCTCCCGTTAAACGGTCATCTCGTGAATGCTGCTTTGAACTATCGTTATAGGCTTTAAATCATGCTCAAAACCTCATTTGGATCTGAATTTGAGTTGTTTTAAATGGGGAAATACTTGCGTTACCCGTGCAGTTGGGTTCAGAATGGCAGCAAACGGCTATGGAGAATTACCCACATACCTCCGTCGGCTTTCCTTGGGTGCATAAATTCAGAGCAATTACGTTGAATTCGAAGTGATTTTTGTGTGATGTAAAAAAACAAAAGAATAAATTATGTGTTGTTTTTGGGTAAATGCTTAGCGGTCCCAGAAGAGAAGTTTTTCTGCAAAGGTCATATATAGCTATTGTACTATGTCATTTAATATTTTTATAGGAATTAATATTAATATATTTGTTAAACAATTGTTAATATTTGTTAAACAGCAATGGTAGGGTTGAAATCATACATTTGTTTTGTTTTTATTGTTGTTTTGGTTTGTTCTTTGTGTCAGTTTCACACGACTATTGCTCGTGTAATAAATAATGATAATAATAACACTTATAANTTCTTCCTTAATCATAAGGGGTCTGTCTTGTTCCTTCCTATTTTCTCGACCAAATTTCCCGTTTCATGAGGTGAACTTTATGATCTCAGTGAGTGGTTTAACTGCTTGTGTATCGGACATTTTCATATCAGGAGGCATATGCTGTCCCTCTGCATATCTTGCAGCTTCACAGGACCAAACTCACCTCAGATCAAGGTCTTTCTGTTTGTCACATATCATCAGTTTCCTCCTTTCTAATTTCTGGAGGTGAAAGCGCTTCTCTGAGCATCGACAGAATCCGGCAAACTGGTGTGGGCTTACGCCTTTTTGGGAGCTACCAGTTTATTGCGCATTAGAGAGCAGTTATTAGCTGACATTTTTTATTCTATTGATAATTATGTAAAGAAGAAAGTGATCATGTGTCTTGAAAATGGTCGTAAACTCACGACTAAAATTGCACACGATTCTTTGGCTGTCGTTCCAGGGGAGACGGGCAATAGGATCGGCTTGTGTAATTGATTCGCCGCGCGCGGCAGTCGCGAAGCATTCGTTCGACATTATTACAGCTCTAGCGTTCTTCATACAGCTCAATCGATATGCAATCATTATTTTAGGCATGATTCTAATGTTAGTCCTATTTTTCCTGTATTTCTTACGTGTTGCTGCATTCTGCTATATTCCTTGCGCGCGGCGTCCCTCTCGCCGCGACGCGGCAGTTTCGATCCTACTGCATCACGCCCTCGTTTCGGTCTTGCCGCTTTCTTCAGAGCTATTGGCCTTCATCCCTTTACGGAAGGCGAAAAGGTCAAAAAATTAACCAATGAAATTTCTACAAGCTTGACTTTGGCACCAAAACCATATTCTATTTAAATATAGAAAAAACATTCCTATTCAAAATTTATACTGTACAGTATAATAAAATTAAATTATTTGTTTTTTTATCGGTTAAGACAATCCAAGGTTGTGCCATATAGCTCAAAAGCGGAAATTTAAACGATGATTCTATTTCATCCACCGAAAAAAGTAGAAATAGATTAGAAATAGGGAAAGGAAGATGCCTAGAAGAGCTTATATAAATCACACAAAGGCAAATAAGTTTTTGACTGGGGCCAATCGCTCTTCATAGCAATGGGAGAACCCTGCAGGGCTCAGCGGTTGAACTCACATGGGTCATAAGGTGTGGGTATCGTAGATGTTTGCTGCGAGCTTCTTCTCCCTACGATGGCGTGAATGCGTGTATGATAGGTTCTGAAACTGAGCACTTTTCTTTGTATTCTTGGACTGTCCCCTCCAACAAGGGCTATGATCCGTCTGTATGGTTAATCCGGCAGTGCCCGCGTTCTCCTCTAATATTACTGCTTTGCGCCGCTTGTTTAGGTTCTCAGAGGTTTTCTTCCCGATCTAGATGTTGTGTTTGTTTGTTTTCTTTTCACACACCTCTTTCATTTTGTTCAGATTTACATTTTTCCTTACGGCTGCCAACTCCTTGCAGTGTAGAATTCCTCTCTCTATTGTCGGAGCGCGTCCACTAGACGCATCACAAATAAACGAATGAATAAATAAACTTACCGCTTGAGTGCTGCAGGATCTACTTTGGGTAGAACTTTCGTTTATTGGATTTTGAGAAATTCGTTGTCTATTTTTCAGTATCCCTACGTGCAAATTCAAGGCAATCGGATGACACGGGCTACAACGACGAGAGTGACGCAAGTCGCTTGGAACACGATGACGTGAGGCTTTTTTCCGTCTAGAACTTTTGGCAGTTCCTTTTTTTCCTAGACCCACCTAAGGCCAATAGTTCTCGATCATTCGATGAGCAAATTTGAAGAATCTGGTTAATACTTGTAGGGCATATGGCAGCACTGCGAGATCTAATGGTCCTTTTTACTTTTGGGGATATTGTTCGATAGTTCGAGAGCATCCCCTCAAGAGCAGTAGACAACGATGGTGCCTGCGTGACCCTTTAATCTGATACTCGCTAAAGTCGAGGAGCACCTGTTAGGAATTGAGGCGACATAGTGAGATTGCGGCCAGACAGATCTATGAACAAGCCTCGCTACTGGGTATTATGAATGGGGTTGTTTTCTCTCCCTTTTGCGATTTATCACCCAGCCACGATGAGGCCGACTTTGCTTTTTTTGCCCTTTGCAGTCCCGCATAGTTAACAAAAGGCTTGTTTTGAGAAAAAAATAGGTAATTCGATTTGATCGGCTCGTCCTCACAGCTTTCTGCCAAATACGCTCGAATATGCTGAAAACGGTAAGTGCAAGTAAAGGGTACCTAACAAGGTTTGTTTCGATCCATGGGCGCAAGCCACACTTTGTTCTTCTTGCTAAAAGTGACAATACGGCGTTAATGTCGCGTACTTCCATCGCTTCTGGACAAAAGCCCTCGTTGGGTAACGTTCTCGTGGTATTTCCCTACTTGCCAGCCTAAAATGGCGGGATTGTAGCGGCCATTCACATATCTAAGCTGATATTTCGCGAAAAGGCCAAACTCAATAGGTATATCCACAGATATGGCAACATATAGCCCTGGGCCCTTGGTGATACTTGAGCAGCAGCTGAGCCTGCCTCGCACGGTGCTCTATTCATAGTTGTCCAGTTTAGTCCTAGAGGGCCCACTTCAGGAAAGAACAACTACATCATTGAAACATGCATGTCAGGGCTCTTAGGAAACTATCCCTGGCTAGTAACCTTGATAAGCGAGGCAGGCTCTGAGGATTTTGCTCCCGAGTGAGCTTTTTTTATGGTGTTTTTTCCAAACTCTCACTTTGTGTTTTGTACAACTCCGAGTGTCCTACGGCTGTTCGTCAATTCGCTTGCCGTTGTAATTCACTGACAAGCCGAATTGGTGTAAGTCTCTGGGGCCTCAGCAGCGAGACCGCGGAGGAAGAACGCTGTTGATAGGGAACGCTTACTTGGGCTTTTTTTGCACTTGTTCTCCTACTAACGGCTTTTCTTTTGAACTGACCACTTTACTTTGTTTTTCTTTTCATTTTCGTTCTATTCGTTTTATTTGGTTCTTAACTTTTTCTGTTTACTAGTGCATCTGTTGCTTGGAGGAGTCTACTAATTTTTTTCGCGCGATAAAACTTTTTTTTAATTTTGCAAATAGCGGAATAAATTTTATAATGGCAGCTGTCGAGGTGGTTTCTCTGTCGCTCTGTCGCTGATCTGAAATATCAAAATAGGTCAAGACTATAAACAAACAAGTACTCGAAATTGACAGATATTGACATTCAGAGCAATAACTTTGGGAGTGTTTTTGAAAAATTTCCACTCCATCTTTTCCTCTTCCACCTAGAACAGCTGTATCATGTATAGCTAGGTCACTATTTATTTTGACTTGATGTTTTGTTAATTGCTGTTTTACCGCCGCATTGCTCGAAGCGAAAGTCTCACAAGGTTGGCGATTTGTGGGCAAAACTCCAGTCTCGGACGGGACTCGAACCCGTACTTGTCCTTTCCGAGGACAGTACNGTGTCCCGCGTTCTCCTCTAATATTACTGCTTTGCGCCGCTTGCTTAGGTTCTCAGTGGTTTTCTTCCCGATCTAGATGTTGTGTTTGTTTGTTT
>UZAF01017510.1:0-22047 GCA_900617895.1 Haemonchus placei
GAAAATCTCCTATTATTCGCCTGTTCCACGAACAAGGGACACGCTGACAGCATAGGGGTATTACCAGAATTCTGGAGATGAGTATGAAGGCGGATTAGCTACAGCACTTCATTTTCGGATTAAAGAGCGTTTGAGTAGGAAGACTAGGCACCAGCGGTCAACTTCTTCGGAGAAGGAGTCGCTTTTGAAATCATGATCGTGGCAGCATTAGGGAGTTTGCACTTCACGCGTTTATTACGAACTGAACTGCGCCCGTTGGAAGGTTCACATTGGGATTTGAACTCTAGACGGTCGTTGCCATCGCCCCCGTACAGTCTGGATTGTGCGGTACATTCATTGGCTCAGAAGTATGAGATGTTAAATCGATATCGAAGGTTTTTTCGGGTGTTGAGATGTTTAGTGAGGGTTATCCAAATAAATTTTTGTCATTACAGGCTCTGATGGAGGTGGATTCGCCGGCGCAGTGTATCGGTCGATCTTGTCCAAAGTTTTATCAGAATGTCCTCTGCCCTACCGCACTATAGCCGGAGACCTCATGTCGACTACTTTCTTAACAAGGCACCATGAACATCATGGATGCGTCATTGTGGCTTTCATGGAAAAAGTTCTGAACATCACTGATAACCTCTTTGCAGCATTTTCATTACTATTTACAGGCCATTAGTATTTCGTGTATGTACTTGGTCGACAGTTCCACAATGTATCAGATCCTCTACGAATGCGCATCTAACGACATGCAGATAACAACAAACTGTACAGCAGCATTCCTGATCGTTCGATTGATTTTATTTAGCAAATTGGTGAGCTGTCGATTTCTGGATTGAACGCTTCCCTGAAGATTGAAGCGAGCCGTTTCCTCATGCACAGGTCCCATGATTCCATCGGTTTTATGGGAGTTCATCAAAACCGTTGAGTAAGTAGTGAGCACATTTTGTTTGTATTCATAATGTTGGTTGCGAAAACGATGGTTTGTGGTCGCTTGAGTCATTATTTTTTAGCGAGGTCTTATAATAAATTCTGCATAGCGCTGTATACGTTTTGATACGTTCTTAGCACTTCCCCAGTCTTTTTACTGAGTTCTTATTGAGCAAATGTTTCACTCCACTTATCACTTTCCCTTGTCAACAGGTATGACAAGAGGCCGAATGTCTAATGGGTAGCCGTATCCGCTTGAAGTACAAACATTTATCTAATGTTGAAAATGAGAATGGATGAGAATTAGTCCCAGAAGTTTTACTTGTCCCAAGCCGTCACGTCAATCAAGCATCGAGACGTTTTCTGGGAACTTGCCAGCTCTTGCTGATTATTTTGACGTGGTACTCATCTAACTTCGCTTGGTAACTGCTCCCAAGAGAAACGACGGCATGGAAAGAACTCAGCAATTACGATGGATAGCCACCATGTTTGGAGGAGACTTCCCATATAAGCGTAACACACCGTATAAAACCCTCCCAGCTCAGTTTAACAACACCAAAAGCCCAATTCAGTTGAAATATCTGTTAGCCACGTTAGAGAGCACACAAACCATAATCTGAGTGCAGCTCGATGTTCGAAATTGTAGCTGGTAACCTTACTTTCGCCAGAAATATTAAGATTTTCGAAGGCTTTCCTCAATATCCCTGAAGAACACAGAATAATGTCATCCTACATAGTAAAAGTCCTAAACAGGGCTGGAGGGGAGACGAGCGTTAGGAACGATTTTGGGTAATCGATTTGCCGCACGCGGCTGTCGCGGACAACTCATTCGCCGTTATCACAGCTCTAGCGTTCTTCATACAGCTCAATCGATATGCGTCATTATTTTATGCCTAATTCTATTATTACTACTTTTGTTCTTGTATTGCTTACCTACTGCTGCATCCTGCTACATTCCTTCGCGCGCGACGTCCCTCTCACCGCGACGCGACAATTTTCCTACTGCACCACGCCCGGGCTGGAGGAATAATGAAATACCAGATCAGTCAGCGAGCTAAATAACATGGGGCCTATGTCCACTCGATGAGATCAGAAGGGATTCGTTTTTCCAGAGGAATTACAGTTACGTATTTAGTACCGTGGATGCCTTTTACAGTGCCCTACTGAAGCGAAAAGAAAAATGCCAAATTAAATGGGTCCCTTTAGCAGTTTTAAATAAGGTATGAAAAATATAGCGAACTAATGATGGGTGAATCGACGCATGTGCTTTGTTGGGAACGTTGAATGAGCAGGGTAGGAGGGAGATTAGAGTCTGCTGCCCATTTCTTTTTTCACATAGCCCATCGTCAGTTCTCCATCAAAGGAATTCCAGAGCGTGAATCCAACTGCCAGGGACGACCGAATAGGAGCATTCAGCTTTTTTCATTTTTTACCTCTCTTTCTATAATATAATATTTTTTCATGTAGATCTCGCTCTAATTTTTACCCACTTCTAATTCCTTCCCTTATTTATTAGGGGTCATCTCATCTGTACTGTTTTACCTTCATTTGCTTGAGATTTGTGGAAAAAGGCTGCCATCAGCTATAACATGTCACCCCGACTGATTTTACCCTAGATTTCTCCACTAAAAAATCTGCTTGTCTTCTGTGGTGGCTAGCGAGGAACAACGAAGCCAGTTTCATGGCGGATTCCTGAATCAAACCCACTGAACCCTTGAACAATTCTTAGTTTCATGTCATAAAAATGAATCACTGCATAAATGAGCCGATGTTCACAGCGCATTTCCAAATGGCCAGATAACAAATAATGCTCAATGAAGGTGATTTCGAGTTGATTTACATTCTGTATCGTCATAATTTTTCATTTCGTATAGCATAGCCATAAGCATCCATTCCATGCGGAGTAATGTCTATCCTCCAACAAAATTCCAGTCCGTTAAGCTTGGCATTCTCGCGGTGCACTCTCGGCACATGACTTTGATCCAGTATAATCCCATGTTCACAGACGGCGACGACTAAAATGACGACGCGAAGGCTGTTTTGTTCCGTGTACTTGCTCTCCTTCCACTTTGAATTTTCAGCTCCTTCAAAATCTGACGATTTTTTAAAATGCTCTTCAAAAAAAAAAAAGAGGGAAAAACTCGAGTGATTAAATCCTTAATCACAAATTAGTGAGAAATTTCATTATACAAATCTGTTTTGAACTGTGCTGATTGAATGTCCTCTTTTCTTCTTCTTGACGACACGTCCCAGCTCAAGACTTGCTAAGAGGATGAGCGTCCTCGCTCTTTAGCGATCTCCAGTTCTCGAGTTAATCTTAGGGTTCTAGGCAGAACAGTCAATGACTTCCCTTCTAGTATCTCGTCATAAAAGCCTATAATGCCAATATCCTCGGAGAGGATAACTCCAAAACTGGCAGATACAACTAATAATTGCTCCGCCCAAAGAGCTTTAAGATAAGAATACAGCCACTATAAGCAGGAATTTCGGTACTATGAGAGACAACCCGAGGGTATGACTTAAAATTTTTGAAAGTTGTGACGACAAATAAGCAACAATCGCGTCGATCTTGCATAATGAAAGAGAGCTTTCTGAATTTTTTTTTTTGATATTTTCATTACTTAATCCGCTTGTTTTAGGTGACCCTGAAATATTTATTGAAGCTAATCCCATGATCAGTCCTGTTCACACAACAAAAACAACAAACGAACAAACAAAAACAGAAACGTTTTTTGATGGCTTGCTTGACTTCCATATTTGATGAAGCCTCAAGTCATGTAAACATCAGAGGTGCACCTAAAAGAAAATCTAGCTCCTTTAGAAAGACCGCATGTTTAGCCAACAAGCTCGTGCATCTCATTCCCTCACTCGAATAATCAGTTAGTCAACTTGGAACGTTGACGACAACGCAAGAGGGGAGGGGAAGACTAGATTAGCTCTGCAGAAATGAGGCTGCTCTGCTGCTTGAAATCACCTCATCGCCTATGGGCTATCCAACGCCCATTCGAAGATTTATTTGCCAAATGGTGCTCTTTCCATTCTGGATGAGTTAGCCTGATCCACTTATGTAGGCCAAATTCATAGACCTTCATAGAATTTCAATTCCATCGAAATAGCAGCCATCAGGGGTGGGTAAAGGTTAACACTTTGGGGGACACACTCATCAAAAGTCAATTACCCGGTTGAAAATATTTCCCACCTTCTGTTAATTCGCATAGTTCCCACTTCATTCCTTCCTGATGCTTTGTCGTGTTTCTGGGAGCCTTCATCAACATCAAAACTCGTTAAAATTTTCTCTACATGTTTTTCATGACCGCTGTTTTCAACTTTTTTTCATTTCGTGATGAGCGAAACAGAAGATTACAGAAGATTCCCCTTCTCTTCAATGCTCAGCTAATTAAATGCACTACATTTTGGTGCCTCTACTAATCTGTATCACGAGTGCTCATCACTACTATCATATACACGAAGATGAACTCTATTACTCAAAGACTGACGAGGTAAGCCAAGGTTTTCGTTCGAGCAAGCTTTTTTTCCGGGACTAAGTAGGGAACACATTCGCAGAATTGAAATCCATTCTGATGCAAAGATACACATGTGGAAAATATCTTTCGAACGTGAAGAACTGCCCAAACGCTTCGAACCACATATTGAAATCTCGTCCAATTCCTTCCGAACAATATATTTTCGAAAGTTTCTGTACAGAGGTGGAGTGAAAGGTGAAACAAAATCCCCAAGGGTTGAAGCATACCTTCCTGGAAAGGTTTTCATCTGATCACTTCTGTCATGCCGGTGCGTCGGTATTTTTTGATAGAGCTAGGATTTTGAGATGCCGAGCTTGCCTCATGAAGCCATGAGCAAAACGTTTTGCTAGGCTGGCTATGGAGACTCCTAGCTCGTTTTCGTGGGTGACAGGTCTCGTGAAACTTTATCGGGAAAGTTTTTATTCCATCGCGGATATTTCTATCCAGATTCAGCTGCCACGCTCAAATTACGAACAGCCACTAAATAGCCAGAACGTTTTTTTCGATTCTCATGCCATACATATTTGAAAGCGAAAAATTAAATCCAAGAGTCGAATGTTACGCGTGGGATGTTGTCTTCGACTTAGATTGAGCTGAATTCTTATAGGACCTTGGTTTAATGGTCAGTTTAGTTTGTTAGTTTGCTTTGTTAAGGGACAGGGCTCTTTCGAGCTACAAAGTGAATTTAGCGCAGTTCTTCGCTGCTAACCAACCTCCCTTCCCTCCTCCTGAAAGGTCCTGTCGCTCATGGATAGTTCTTTTGAGATGGGTCTGCTTACCTTACAAGAAGATCCGCTAGTAATAATGAGATAATAACGAGATGTATAACATATTTGAACCTACTATAATTGCACAGTAATTGCCCTACAGACGCCACTACCTGGAATCCCTCTCGAGATTGATTATCAGCAGTGGCTAGGCAAGGAGAAAAATCAAATGGAAATAGATTGCAGTATTACTGAGGTTATGTTTTCTTGAACTTTTCACAAAGGTGTACTGCATCAAGCAATCAACGAAAATTGGGAGATGTGTGACCTCCCCAGAATGATTGAATGATAACGCTCTTTCGCCTCAGTGAAAGAGCGGTTTGCAATCATGCATTGTAAAGTTAAGGTCTGAAGAAGGCATTATACGCCGAAAATAAATCAGTATAAAGAAGTTGCAACAACTTGGAAAACACATGAAAAACGAGGAGAACAGGTTTGAATGAAGCTCAGAGATGGCAGTATTTCGAAATAATCAAAAATTGAACTGGGCTGAAGTTCATAGAAAGCTGTGCATGAAAGATTGCAGTGCTTGTATTTCAGGGTCCGCGAATTGTTCGCCACAGTTTCTTCATGCAAAACTTCCGATTAGGATACAAATTGAAATTGTTTTGCGAAGCCCACGGAAATCCCTTACCGGATCTGCGATGGTACAAGGATGGCGTTGAAATCCCAGGGCGAGGCGAAATTCGGGTACTGTTCCTTTAAAATAATTTTTTTTGAAGTTACTTTTCTTCTTCGGGAATAATTCATTTCGTCATTTTCACTATATAGTGAAATTGGCAAATTAAATTATTTCCTTCACTGTTTTTACACCGTATTCAATGCGTTATTCCTACCGGTATTTCATGGTCGCATGGGATGTTTGGCAAGAGTTTGGAGCTCTTAAGCTCAAATTGCTGGTAATAGATCGTTCGTAAAGTAATTAATACAATTTTGGAGAATTACATGATATTTTTCCTTTTATCCTAATTTGGACAGACCTCAACGAATGATATACACCCTACTTTGTTCGATTGATTATCTCTTGCCATTTCTCTGATAATTTCGTAGCCACTCTCTCTTAGAACTTCGGGTTTTTTGACAAAAAAAAAACTGGACCACAAAAGATTTGAAATCATCATCTTCAGCGAGAGTTTTCTTATTTATTCCCAGTCAGGCGCCTATAATTTTGTCGAGTCACCATAAATGTATGCGCTCTGNAAATGATTTTTTGAAATTACGTTTCTTCTTCGGGAATAATTCATTTCGTCATTTTCACTATATAGTGAAATTGGCAAATTAAATTATTTCCTTCACTGTTTTTACACCGTATTCAGNCGCCTATAATTTTGTCGAGTCACCATAAATGTATGCGCTCTGGCCTCGTCATATGTACCATAAAATCACGCCGTTGCGGCTCACCAATTTTGGAGGGCTTTTTCAACTGCTCCATAAAACCCAAGAGAGAGAGGCATTCCACTCGTTAGTGTACTCCCTGTTAGGCCCCTCAAACTCTCGGTACCAGACCATTATCACCTTCATCTTTATCTGTAGTCACTCAACTCCGAACCCACCTCCCTTTAACGAGTAGCTCAACACAGCTTTATTTATTTCACCTAGGCGCTTTAGGAAGTGTTGAAAAATATTCTACCTTCACGGAGATATACGAGTTTCATTCACTCAAGAGTTATGGCTTTCATTAGAAACTGAAGCGAAACCCCAAGAATAGGCTATGCCAATGATTCAGTCTTTTTTGCCACCTTCAGGCACCTTAGACTTTGTGGATATCGTGATTTTGTCTAAAATTCCCAGAAAGGGAGGCAACATTTGGCTAGATTTCTATCTCTCTAGCGAGACTCCCTGGATCTCATTATTCAGCAATATTCTTTTCACGTTTTCTTTTCCCTTGTCGAAGCTTGTACCTTTTGCATCTCATATACTTCTAGACACCCAAATTGAAGAAATGATTCAAAAACCCTTTCTTCAATCTCAAGGTGAAGTTGCTGGCTTGATCATGCTTTTTCAGATTCGCAATCAAGTCAGTAACAATTCGATCGCTTCTCATTTGGACATTGATCCAGCCCGAATGCGAGATGCCGGTGAATACGAGTGCGTGGCAAACAACACTTACGGATATCATCTTCAACATATCCGTGCCCAAATACGTCTCTAATTAATTAAAAATCTATATGATGCTCTTGATTCTACTCGCATTATGATCCTGACAATTCAACTGGAATAAAGAAACTATATCGCTCAACTCCTTCTCCTTATCGAACACACAAGACTCCTCTAAAAAGTACGGTATTAAAGCAAGTTGAAAGTTTTCTGTTCTTCCGCCCTCAGACTTCCTTGTGACAGGTAATTGTTACTTGTAGATCGAAAGTTAGTAGAGGTGCTGTAATCTGAAGGATTACTGCCAAACTGATGCAGAAAACCGCTGTCACTGTTAATGATAATGAGCATAAACATGCAGTGCGTTCTTTAAAGGCACAGTTCACGATAAATTTGAGGTACCCTTTTTTAGTCGAAAAGCGGAAGTATAGGTCGGGAATAGTTCAACAGTAGTGAAGAAAGCGATAGAATTCGCCGATTTCGAGAAAAGTAAGGCTCCCCAAAAGTAGGAAAAATATAGATTTGACGGGATTACCATGGCGGAAATAACATGGAAGGGGTATTCGGACGAGATTTCAGTTATTGCAATTGCGCAAAGAGCTGACTACATCAAGCCAGAACTGTGCAAACTGCCTTTCACTGTTGGTAAGGGTCATGACAAGTTGTTTGAACTTCCTAAATGGGTTCCCTTGTGATCGGTGCAGCCTCTACAATGCCAATGAAACTCGTCCGAGATACACACGGGACAATCTTCGAGCCTTTATAACTCCCTAACTAGGCCGTTTTCCGACCTAATAGAGTATACGATATGGTATACGAGGTGACATGAAATTCATTTTGTGGGAAAATCTCAGAAACCATTTTTATCGTGAACTGTGCCTTTAACTATAAAATCACGATCAAAGACAATACATGCAAAAGAAGGCAACAGCTCCGGTCGACGTGTTTTCGTTATAGAGTTATCATGACGTGAAGGAGTTCCATGCGGTCGTATCGTTTCAGGGAGCTTTTGCATTACAAAGAAAATATACTGGCCGTTGACTGTTAACTCAATACAAGTGCGAATTACTTTGCTCAGCGGTATCGATATCCTGATCATCCTAATACATTGCTTTGCATAATGATACAGCCACCGATGAGTTTCATCAAAACTCACGTTCAAGGGCCCTACAAGCAAGGCCTCAATATGGAAATTGTGCCCTATTCAGACTGTTACTTATAGATCATCAAAGAGTTCCATCTCAATACCATGGACAATTTTCCCTTAATCTCAAATGATACGGCCCTTGGCCAAACCACTTTCAGGCTGTAAAATTGCAATGTATCATACTTTAATCTGTGCGTATGCATCTAGTGGATGGAGTCTATGTGATGGCGTTACTGTGCAAGATCTAACAGCTAACTCTCGGAAAATGAAACATTTAGACTTTCCAAAACTTCTTCCTCATCCACAGTGTGTGCGCGTTATTCTGACGTTAGAAGACGACAAGCTCAAACTCGAGATGCTATTACTGTATGAGACAATAGCGCTAATTTTGAGAAAGTGAAACATATAAACATTTCAGGAGACCCTTCGTTCCAGTGTGGGCCTGTTTTATTAGTGATAAGACCATGAAAGTTTACTGGAAGTTCCTTAACAAGAATGATGTATTCAAACTTAATGATAGACATTGCAATTCATTTGATGGGTGTACGCCTGCCTGAATAGCTGCCCTGGATATGGGAGCATATGTCTCATAGTCTCCAGAGTTCAAATGGTCGGGGTTATTGTATGGGTCTCTAGAAATTGTTTGAAAGCGTAGCCGACACAGCCTTTGTGCAAGCTCAGGCCGTTACAAGAATTTGCCCACATTATTTTCGTAAGCTCTCAATGAGTTTTCAGGGTTGTAGAACGTCTTTGAATGGGATTATAAAATTCTGAACTTAACCAAGCAACTTCGAAGGTTTGGCCTTTTTCCTTTTATAGCCCTTAACCATTACTTTAATTTTGGTCTATTGAACAGAGTTCCAAGTTCTTTTTAAAAGCACTCGGAGTGAATGCGCGCCCGGTCGAGTATCTTAAAATTCTTCTGTTCCGAGGACCCTCCAAAATTTGAACGCTGAACATGAGATATAAACTTCCGGCAAAACAAATGCACGCACACACCCGACAAATTTCGTGTGCACTCCTCACTCATGTGCGTTTGTTGCCAGTGTTAAGTGGAATTACAAAAGTATCGGAAGTGTTAATTTTCTACACAGCCACATCGGTCAGACAGCAAGCCGTTAAACGTTCAGTTGTCTATAATAGATTAGCAGCAACAAGATGAAGGAAGCTGCACTTCGTGAATCTCGACGCTAAAACAAAGTGATAGTCGCTGCGAATTGTTGTCATACGGTATCTTAGAGCCATGGCGCACTGACGCTCAATGAACTACGCTCCAAATCTAAATAACAGCATGTATTCTATTCACCTCTGATAAATTCACCCTCGCAATATAACTGAGCATTTTTAGAGCTGATCTGCAAGATGATGCAATCTAACACCAGCATCTTGCTTACTTGGGTACTTGGACGCTCGTTGCCCACTGTAATCCTCAGCGACGAGTTCGCACTTCCCTCCGTTTTTGACGACCTTGAGCGGTTTGGGATTAATGCTGGTCAGCGTTTCTTTGCAATTTCTTCGTGGAGTCACTTCATTCCGTTGCAGGAGATCAAGTGGGTGCTTAGCCTCACAGAACCAGAATGTAACGCGAGTGGTCCACAGGCCGTCCTTTCGTCTGACCACGTGTCCCGTCCATCGCTTCTTTGCGCTTCACGTTTACACTTTCGCGTCACGAATGCCGGATACTGAACGCATCTGTGCTACGGAGGCTGAGACCTCTCTGCACTGTGTGGTTAATGCTCAGCAAGGGTCCGTGGAGATTAGTAGGCCGAAGTACACATAGCAGTCGGTGAACGGTTGTGAGCTTTGACGGTGATGGGTGACGCATCCACTTATTCGTTTCGCATGACCATTGTCTTGCTTTGCTGTTCATCACGAGGCTTTGCTGACAAAGTTCAGCTCCTTCACAATCTGCTGCAGCTCCTCTCGGTTTTGGCTGATGAGGACGATATCGTCTGCGGAGCGCGGTTGGGTAATTTTTTGCCGTCAACTTTGAGGCCACTATCGTCCAAGCATCGTGTGGTTGAGTGCGGTGCTGAATAGTTTAGAGGTTATCGTGTCATCCTGTCTGACTCATTTCTCGATCGGCACGCGCAGCTCTCGTTGGAACATGCGGATGGTGGTAAATATGCCTGTATTGCATTGTTCCAACAGGTTGGTGTAACATGGGTCGACTCCTGCATGGTGCAATGCGGTTTAGACATAGTTGAGCTCCACACTGTCGAATGCTTTCACATAGTCTATAAAGCAGAGAAGGAGTAGTTATTTGTATTCCTCGGTCCGCTCTATCAGCTGCGTAATGATGCGAATATGATCTAAACAATAGAAGCCCTTGCGTGTACCGCCTTGTTCGACTGATTGGCAATGACTGTTCATTTGCCATTCGAGTGTGATGCGCGATGGGAAGGTGAATCTTTATTCGACCGCGCTCTGGATGCTGTCAAATACGGTTAGAATCGTATTTGACAACTTCCAGTTTTTCGGAATCCTCTGCGCGCTTGTAAGCTACTTGATGACAGTGTAGAACGTGTGATGCTTCCAAAAGTCTATGAGATCTGACCCGAATCTGGCGCCTCTNGCCATTCGAGTGTGATGCGCGATGGGAAGGTGAATCTTTATTCGACCGCGCTCTGGATGCTGTCAAATACGGTTAGAATCGTATTTGACTACTTCCAGTGGTTCAGACTCCTCTGCGCGCTTGTAAGCTACTTGATGACAGTGTAGGACGCCGGCTTCCAAAAGTCTACGAGATCTGACCCGATTCTGGTGCCCCTCGGCTTCATTTGACGTATGGGTTGCTCTTTCAAATTCTTCTAACCGCGAGGTACCTCCTGTGTTGGCGTAGGAATACGAGAGCCCGGTATTGCCGAGTGGAAGGAATTCATGTAGTAGGTGACCGCAACCTACTCAATCTTCGTTCTCGATGTTTGCGGTCTGTCCAACGCGTCCATCATGATCATGATCGTGAGGACCAAGCGGGAGTCACCAATGTCCGGCTAGCTCTCGCCTCTCGCCGTTTTCAACAATTGAATGTCTTTGCATCACTGTATCGACTTTCTCACAACAATGCGGCACGCTTTGTTGGAAACCACGTTCCAGCAGTGTGGATGCTTTTACGGCAAACGGTACTCCGCTGTTGTAGGAGTCTCCAAGCATTTTCATCCATCCTGCTCAGTCCAATTTTCGTGACACAGCCGAAGCGCAGTGTAAAAGTCCTCCCCACAAGTAAGTCGTAATCTTGTACACGTTCTGTGCCTCCTGCCATTTCCAGCGACCACTTCCATCGCTCGTATGGGAGCATGTCGAAAGTGATCCCTTCTCGAAGCTCAGCCCTAGGCGGAATTTGGTACTGAAGAGCTTACAGTCGCTTCCGGTACGGAATGCATCTACCTCCCTGATGTCTAACAGGCTCCAACGTTTGCTGATGAGAAAGTTTCACTGCAGTCGCTGCATCAGGGCTCATCATGTCCAACGTCGGACCACATTTATCACAAAGAGACTGCTTCCGAAATATGTTGCACTACTCTGAAAAGTTCACAAGACGCTCTCCGTTTCCCTTCGTTTCTCCGATTCTGTATGTTCCAGTGCGCGCTGTACTCTTTCCTTGTGAGTGACTGCGTTGAAGCCTCCAGATTGTAGTATGAACGCTCGTTCTTTGCAACCTCCTCCAGTTTCCTATTTAAGGCCTCCTTTTCTCCGTCGCTTGCAGTTGACGTTGACGCAAAGTGGTTATTAATGTTGCGGCTGAGTGGTAAGTGGTGCGCTTGTCGATGCTTAGTTGCGGAAAGCCCAGTCGTGGGGCGAATATATCGGCTGAATCGACCAGATGTTCGGTCCGATGATGGACTCGGAATCGGATGCCACCGACGTTTCTTCCGTCAACTTTCGCTCCTAGATTTAATAGGTGGTCGTCATTGGTCTTCTTAAATGCTGTTTCCTTGGTTCCAATCTCCCATCTTTTGGAGGGCAATGACGTCAAAGCGTACCTACTTGTTGGCGCTATTCAACAGCCGGCCTCTGAGGCACTGGTGTGACATTTTTAGGCGCCAGTTCGTGGGCAGTCTGACTTGAAAAGTGTTTGCCTTTCACATACCAAATCCTATAGCGGTTTTTGTCTGCAGGTCTCTTCGGGTCGCCCTCAGCTCCAGTGAATTGAGAAGTTCCATATGCGCCGCTCCGGATAGTCTCTAAGCGTTGTAACTGATTTACCAATCCTCGGGTAGCCAGCCATTGAGGCGGTGATTACCTCTATCGGCAGCCGAAATGTCTTCCGCTTCGTCCCTCGCCGCTCTGAAGCCAGTGGTGCGATTTGGGGAGGCTAACATCAGTTCATAGACAGTTTAAACCGACTTTAAACAGCGCATAACAAATCATTGTAGCATATGCTTTTCAAAAAAAACGTACCTATAAGCATGATAAATTGACAAGTACCACTGCGACATTTTGGACAGAAAAAGCATAGTAGAGGATTTTGTGGCCAAGAAACGTTAGAAACGTTTCAGGGTTTTTCAAGGATTCAGGTTCTAAATCAAATAGTAAAGATAGCGTTCAAAAGTATTAGGCGAAACACTATTTTTATTGCAACTTTGTACTTTACAAACGGAATCGCATGAGATTCTGCTAGGTTCTTCTGAGCGTTCTCCTTGAGCATCGTTCTACTTCATTAATATGCGAAAATATTTCTGCTCATTCGAAAATTTTTACTGCGACGGCAACTTTGGCACGTTTAGGTACGGATTTCGTTTTGAACTCTTTTTTGAGTGCTTCACGGGTCTTTTTTCTCCTCCATTTTGTTCATCATTACTCCGTCGTCTTTGTTAGATATCGCCAAAAAGGCATGAGTTCATCAAGACGCTTGAAGGAGATTCACCCTAAAAGCATCTGGAATGAAGGTCACTACCATACGCACACTGTTCCAGCTCTGACTTTCATCGCACTGCGGGGACAATGAAACGAATCAAATGGAAGTCATGGTACCACCATTGGTAGGCAGGCTGTAAGACGACGCCCGAACGCTGCCGAACGGAATAGAATAATCAAGCCTGAAAACTCTCTGTCGCAGCAAAAATAGAAAGGCTCGAATGGACTTTTCATGGCGCCATCTTAGAAGAGCTTCAGCAGAGAGGAGCAAACTATTTTTCATAGCCAAAAGCAAGTATAATCTGTATGAAAGTGATGGTCTGGAGTAAGTGCGAATGCGGTAGAACATTTATGTGAAAAGCTTTGGAAACGATGCTTTCACAAGCCGACCAAGAGCAAGGATGCAATCTCGCTGAGTAGTGATAGAATCGAATGCGACGCTTCTTATGCATTTAGTTCAGAATAAATGGTTTTACTTCAGCCTTCGCTTTCCGGTGTTTTTGATGATGTTGACTCTATCCACTGTAAGTCACTACGAACAAGGATACACTTCATAAAATGATGTAAAAAGTTGGTAACACCGTCCGACATAGCCAGACATACTAAAGTTTCATGTAATTTTATTCAGCGGAAAAACAGTCACGATCAAAAAGGGATTCGTCAGAGTACCTTCAAACGCTACTGTAAATGTTCGTACGATACCAACCGTCTTCTCCGAACGTTCCGCACATCTGTGACTCAATGCATCACGACATGTCCTTTCCTATTGCATTTGTCTCTAAGGAAGACAGCAGGAAGTTCCATCCGTTGCTCAGCATTGAGTGGGAACGGCGGAACTCTTGAATTTCAGGTAGCTCTCGGAGCTTTCACACTTCATGTATTTTTTGAAATAGTTTTAAACATGCCATCGGAGTTGAGAAAAAGATCAAGAGTTTTTGGATGGCTTACATCATCTCAAATCGCATTAGGCTTCTGATTCTCAATAAGCAGCGTCCACGATATCGGTGCATAGCAATGACTTCTCAAATGGAACTAAGAGTCAAAAATTCGACGAATCTTGAAAATTGGTCGCGGATGCTCGATCTCCATTTCAAGAATAAATAATTCAGCCAAAATGGAGTTGCGAGTACACCAGTATACTGGGAAATCAAACTTCATTGTGGCCGTGGAGCTTTGAACGAACATTCTCAGAGTGAATGATCTTTTGAATCCTTTTCAATCCCATCGAATCCTACGAAAAGAAGAATCCTAGATGACTGACCTCTGCACTTTGAGTGCTTTCATCCGGCTGCAAGGTACCTCACGCTCCAGCTTATTTATGGCATCCAAATTGGTCTATAATAAGGCAACAATTCCTGCCGCCGTAGACCACGCTCCCTTTTAGAGAACCTTTGCTCTATCACCGCATTTTCCCTTTTTATTTCATTGTCCTACGGTATAGCAAAAGCGTATAATTTGGAGGAAGCAAGCGTGAAATTAATGCCATCGAAGTTTTCTTAATCCTCTGATTGTTTATAAAATCGCCATTGCCTCGGACTGATCTTCACAAGCTCCACAATTCATTGTTGACGCATATATTTCATTACCAGTTTCACATGATTCTTGGAGGGTCTCAAAGCTAAATCGTCATGATATTATGCGGTAATTTTGAAACGCTATCCGCCCCTACTGGGCGGCCTCTGTTTAAAATCGCTCAAAATAAAAAATGTGTTGTGAACCTTTACCGAGTACTGAAGTGATCGATTGTCTCTCATGAAAAAAGGTAGAGAGTGAAGTCATTTGACGTTGATCGATCCCGTCCTAGCAAGTGTCCATGTATTTCGCTCCCAATCAAGATAGCAGCGGCGTATTGAATGTGTATATGGCCTATACAGTGACCTGTGGTGGCCAACCCACGTACACTTTAGTGGATAATCCTCAGACGAGTCTGATACCAGTTAACCACCCCGATGGGATGGAAGGTTTGGCTGACTTAGGCGGTTATCGATACGAGATTCGAACCGTGAAAGTGGCCAAGTATGAAATAACGTCACTTGCCACTGCACCACCTCCGCCCTTTGTTGTTTATATAATAGGGCCGAGCTGGTGTAGTGGCATGTGGCGACTATAGCCGCGTACGGTCAGGGAGGGATTCGAATCCCGGCTGGATACCCGCCTAGGCCAGCCAAGCCTTCCATCCCTCCGGGGTCCATTAACTGGTACCAGACTCGTCTAGAAGCACTGATTTGTACATCGGCTGGCCACCGCGAGTCATTGTATAGGCTACATACGCACTCATTACTCCACTACGATTCTGAGTGGAAGTCGAGTATGGGGCGCATCCCTCAGATAGATTGATTGACGCCAAAAACTTTATCCTTAGTTTTATTAATTAAACTTAAGCCCTACTTCAATGCACGCCCCAGCAACCATTTTCAAGTTCCGCTCATTTAGGGCACTAGTATTGGGCCGGTGTTCAGGTCCGTATAATATACCAACTCAATTTTGAATGGGAATTTGAGGAACTGATTGTAGCATTAGACGGTTCTATCCGAGAACGAAATACTTTCCCGTCACAAGTCCTAACTAGAAGGTGCTAATCACAGCTGTTCTTCTACTCGAGATTCCATTTTTGAATTGCATGGACCATTCTCGAAACTAAGGATGAGAGAAAGAATTGACTCCGAAAGCAAAGGTAAGCGTTACGTTCTTCAATGACTGTGGCGAGCGAAAATTAGGAAAATGCTTGTTTATCAGCAGACCGACCTTCACTAAGAATCTTGAATCAGTTTTTTTTTACTATCTCAATTTAGTAGCTTATTTTGTCTAGTAACTGCACCTGTATTTGTACTTGCAACTCGCAAACTTTATAAGAATGATTTCACCAAATTTTTTTTCCTCAAAAGGCGCCTATCCTCATCCAAAATATTCCGGGGATGTTGAAAGTTTCAGAGAGGAGTTTCAGAGAGTCTTTCCCTGAAAGGGGCTTAACCTCATCCAGAAAGTTTTGGAAAAGTGCCCAAAACATTTTAGATGAGGTTAGGTGCCTTTTAGAAAAACTTTGGTGAAATCATTCTCATAAAAATTGCGAGTTGCAATTGCAAATGCGGGGCAATGTTTCCTGATAGTGCTTTCTCTACCAACTGTCCGCAACTTTGAAGACCAAAGCAAAACTAATGGTTTATAATAAATGGAGCCTCTTCAACCTGATGTCTTTTGAAGTACAAAAAATCACCGAAAGAGTAGTTGGGAACGACGTTGATGAATCGGCGGCCGACACTCTGTCTGCACAATTTAACCAGACACTCCACCTTATTACAGCCAGCATATAATTTTCCTACGATTTACGTGAATTGCCCACTCTCTCGGCACAATTTATTGTCTCCATCATCAGAGTTTGTCTCCTTTTTTTTACTCGATTCTATTGTGTAAAAATTTGATTGCTGAGTGGAGAATTTGATGCAATTTGATATACTTCAATGGCCCGGGAGGGAAGGGGGAGGGGAGATGAAACTCTTATAACAACTATGTGCAAGAAGCAGAGAAGCAGCATGCAGATGAGACGATGAAAGTTCATAAAGGTAACTCAAACACGGGCTCGGACACTATTTCGTTCCATTTTCACGAACGACCTGGTGGAATAGAGCATTCCTTGAGAGTTTGGAAAATGGCATTTTGCTTCTCTGGGCATGGTCTGGTCTTCATTGAACAAACTGAATTTCCCGACTCCCTTGTACCACCTCAAATGAGTTCAAATTTTTCCAACATCCTATGGACACTTTTGAGGCGTCGATTTCCAGCCTCACAAATTGTAAGGTGGTTTTTGTTTCGAAAAAAAAAGACACGCGAGCTGGATTCGGCTGCTTTATTTCGCTCCAAAGCAGATGGTACTCTACATTTCAGCGCTTCCATTGTCTTTACCTACGTCATTTGGCGGCGATTCAACATCCCCATAAAAATCTCAGCGTAATCGTTTGCTTGAAGAATTGCTTGGAGATCCCCGAATACGAGCATAATATGCCTTTCGATTGCAAGCACCTTTGAATCTTATCCTATACTCTACTGCCAGAAGGGTAGCTCTGTTTTCATTTTGGAGAATTCGATCAGCTATTTGGTGGGCGCTGAAGCGCATTTGCTTATGCATCATTGGATTGATTCGTATACCGCAGAATTGTCGTTGAAGCCAGTAAAATGTAAAATGATTATTTGGTCAGCAACCTAATTCCGTACAGCTGTTGATCCGGATCCTAGTTAATCGCCGGTTGACTGCACGTAGCTAAAAATTGTTTTTCAGGATCTGTTCCCTATATTTTTCCATTGTCACTTCTCTTCTAGGTTCTATTGAGTATGAGAAGGGCGACCAAGTTAAGATTTTATGCAACAAAGGGCGAAGATGCTACTGGAGCTCCTCAATGTGCATTGTTTTAACCGACCGACCAATGGCAATGCTGGCCACGTGTTGGCAACGCAGAGCAGATTGCCTTAAGGCCGCGTAAGCGGTATCGATCGATGTCCAGTGTTGTCAACGCTTGGCCAGCAACACAGTAGGTCGGTCGTTGGTCCGTTGGAACAAGGCATGTCCTTGACTTCGAATTCACCCAGAGCAATCGTGAAAGGCCCCCAGATGTTCACGAGAAAACTAAGGAAATTTCAAAATCTCCAAGACGTCAGAGTTACTTAAATGTTTAGAAATAGGCTTATGTCTCGTTACAATGCCTAAAAATTTATTCATGCTATTCAATGTTATTACTATTGTTTTAATCGGCTATTGGTTGTTCATAATCAGAGAATTTCGATTTTAACTGCCATGAGTGTCCCTATCAACTCGATTAGGTTTCATTCACGGTTCTGAACAAGCATTCTGTATAAAATGTGGCAAAATGTCATTATTGGTTGCGTTACTCCTGCTTGGAGCAGTGCCAAATGGGGCACATTCACACGCAAGAGCCAGTGATCAGATCTTCTAGGACAAACGATGCTTCCATCCCTCTGAGTCCGTACGCTAGTACCGAATCTGTTTCAGAGCATGAAGGCTTTCATTTAAAAGCTTTTTTTTGAACAGAAGTAAATATAAAGGAAGATTAACTGTTTGAATGTCACCGCCATTGTGAATGGAGTCAAATTATTTATTTTCTAATATTATTTATTTGTGAGTCGAAGCGACATGTCTGGCCCTATAAGAGAGTGGTAGGAGGGGAACACAGACCCACGAAAGCGAAAGGAAGCAGGAGGAACCCTTTTGTTGGGTCTGGGTTGTCTTCTTACCACTTTTTTTTCAGCCCAAATGCTTCACAAAAACGCCCAGGAATTTTTGCTAATACGAATTCTGTCAGAATTGCATTACCGCCTTGTACCATTTCATTTACTCGATGAGGCTGCGTCAGTAGCTTTCTGTTATCTTTGGTAAACAACTAATAATAATTAAATGTGTTCTGTTGATGGCATTTGGATGCATTCGTGGCACTGTGGCTCGCGGTGAGTAGCCCATGTGCTAGACAGTGCTTTTGTCCTGCCGGACCGGTTTGGTACCGATTAACTGACCCCGAAGGGAAGGAATGTTTTGTTGGCCTAAGCGGGTGAGTGGGGAGGGGGTAACGATGCAAGATTCGATCCTCGGGTTATGCGTTTGGAAGTGGCACTACACTATCTCTACCCCCTCCCGAAATATTACTAATCATCACCAGTTGACTGTACCTTTTTCTTGCTTCGTTTTGTTAATGGCATTTTTCTGAGGCTGTGAGTAAGAAAGGTAAGATCCCCATGCAAAAATGCCGCACCTAAAAGTGGCTCAATGATTGAGAAGTGTTACACCCTGCCCTCATCGAACGTTTTCTCGTTTGACGTCTTATCAGAAAAGCACAGTCAATATCGAAATCCTCAAGGGAAAAGTTCACATCAGATTTCTCTCTGTTTCTTTTTTATTCTAGTGTAATCTTGAAATAAGAGACTATCATCTTAATTCTTGAAAACTTCAGTGTTGAACTTCGAAATCGGTAGAATACTGTAGTATTCGAAATATTCTCGTTTTCATCATTCTCATATTCTAATCAACCACTATTCCCACACTGGCAGTCTCCTTCATTCTTTGAAACCGATGTAGCGCCGAACTCTCAGTCCACTGGCGATACAGCAGGTGTTTCGTAAAATTACCCAGATGTCAGTTTTACCTTCCAGCCTTTCATGTTAACCGGGACATGGAGGAAGAAAAAACGGAGACGAGACATCCATTTTCTCTTATGGCCTCCAGAAAATAGCCTGATTGATGGAAGAAGGGCGGGTTTATGTTGCTAATAAATGACTCCCTTAATTCAAACGCGAAATGACCACTATTAGTTAGGAAGGCCGTGAATGGGTAGGGAGAAAAAAGTAGGAAGAAAAAATCGTAAGCACATCTTCCCTCTTTGGGTTTAGAAAACTGGTTTGGTTTGGAAAAGGTAGTAGAAGAGATGGCTTTCGTTCAGGCACAGGAGGAAGGAGCATTCAAAGTACATAGTGACCATCGAACGGTAATTGGACCCTTTTACCGACACTATCCGATCACGACTTCCAGCTTATTTGTTGGGAATGAAGAAGCTCACACTATCTGCGCTCGGAAAGCATTTTATATCTATGTACGTCAATGTAGGAATTTCTGGATAAATCGGGTAATTCTACTGTCTGTTTCTGGCTTAACTTCGAACAAACTTATGAAACCCATCGGCAAGTGAAATAGGAAGGATAATATTATCTGGGTGGTTGAGAAAGAATAAGCTATGAAGGAAGATACTCATACAGTGTTGTGGGTTCACCACCAGTTTAACTATTTCCCTTAGAAGATACTTTTAATAAGTACCTCTAAGATGGTACCGAAGACATAACCTATCAGTATTTTAAGTGTGCAATCACGTGGACAACCTAAGCATTGCCGTTAGTGCAGTGCGCTCTTTTATCCCGTTGCTCACAGGCACAGTTCACGATTAAAATAGTTTCTATTCTCTTAGAATGGGTCTTTAGCTCCCAATAATAATATATGGGCAATTTTTGGCGAAAAACGCCCTAGACAGGGCGTAATGAGAATGAGGGCTTCACAACACCTGGCCGACACAAACCCTCAAATAGGCTGTGGGGAGACGGGTGGTAGGAACGGTTTTGTGTAATCGATTCGTCGCGCACGCGGCTGTCGCGGACCATTTGCCTCATTATAACAGTTGTAGTGTTCTTCATACAGCTCGATCGCTATGCGATTATTACTTTTGGCATGACTCTACTGTTAGTTCTTTTGTTCCTGTATTTCTTACTTGTTGCTGCATTCTGCTACATTCCTTCGCGCGCGACGTCTCTCTCGCCGCGACGCGACAGTTTCGTTCCTACTGCACCACGCCCTCGAGTTATGCCGCTTTATTATTACCGCACTGTTCACATTACGAGATGAATAGTGCGCCTAAATGAGAGACATCCAGACGGCCATCCCGAACAATCCCCTTGTTTGCTACTTTCTTGAAATCTTACATTTTTTTTTTTTTTGAAATCAACAATGTTGGCGTTTCTTCGCCACCCTTGCACTGTTTGGCTTTAATGCTTCGATTACTTGACCTAAAATTAACCTAACCTATTAAAAATGTTATAAACTTTGTCTTTAACTGTATTCGTACAGTCCACTAGCGATAAGGCGTCTTGGCACCGCCCGCATTAGCAGATTTATGTATTCTACCCATGTAGTAATAAACGTAAGTAGTATTTAGAGTAACTACATACGTATACACGTAGTAATAAACGCTTGCACGTGTTCGACAAAGCCTATTGTTCCTCACCCAAATAAGGGAAGATCGCTCATCTCGAGAACGGATTTCTTCTGCATCAGGTTGGGCAAAAATTGATTGTGAAAATATTTAAGAAATAGCATTGCTGACCAGTTTTACTCACTTCTTTTCGACGAGCAAAGCGTTATTACCGTGTGGACATGATTTACATAATTCTGGACCTAATTCATGAACATGAACTATGTTAACCTACCAGTTCTGGCAAAAAAAATGTTCTTCGTAAAATCAGCCAGTCCAAATCGGCTGTCTTGACAGAATGCGGCAGATGAATTATTTATTACCAGATGGGTTACGCACGCCAACGCTAGCGCCACATATCCACAGTTTGTCTACGATCTTGCTTCATAAAAATTGAAAGCATTCCTTTTGTTTCGTGTCCACGACATAGCTTCACTTGAAATTCCGCTTGGGTTTCACTCCTGGCAATCTCGCATCGGCAGTGATGTACCTGATAGTGAAGTTTTCTCCTAAATGCTTAGCTAAAATGTACATTTTACATATCAACTTTACCTTGAATTCAACTACAGGGAATAGCGCATGTGAGATTTAATGAAAACCAGTCACCAGAGTGTTTGATGATGACAAATGATGCCAAATTAAGAGTGTCCACACTCTACCTCCTATCTTTTCTGAAATTCAGATCACCCTGTGGTCGAAAAGGATCATATAAGATCCCCTGCCACAAGAAAGTGGGAAGGTATGGTTCTCAGTCAATGATTTCGTAAATGATCCGCATTGGTCAGGGGATTGTGGGTGTGGTGCCTTAGGAACGAAATGGGCGCATCGCGGCGAGAGGGGCGTCGCGCGCGAAGGAATGTAGCAGGATGCAGCAGTGGGTAAGAAATACAAGAACAAAAGTACTAGTAGTAGAATTATGCATAAAATAATGATAGCATATCGATTGAGCTGTATGAAGAACGCTAGAGCTGTAACAATGGCAAATGAGTGGTCCGCGACAGCCGCGT
>UZAF01017511.1:0-15839 GCA_900617895.1 Haemonchus placei
GGTTATAGAACTCCTCCCAGACCGTCGCCTAAAGGTCGTAGAGACCTTTAAATGAAACACTCAACGTTACGGTAGGAATAAGTTACCTATTCAAGTAGAAATATCAAAGAAAACGCTTGAAAGTTAATCCGGCAAACTAGATGTTCTCCAGAAGCCGAACTTTCTAGGGGTAGCACTTAGTCAGCTACTTTTGAAGACCTGAGTGATCCGTTTGTCTCAACTATACCCATAGTTAAGGCTTCGGTGAACTTTTTCGGGTGCCATTTTGCTGGATTTTCAGCTAAATTACAGATAAAACAAGAGGGAACTAGTCTTGGCACTCATTCTGTACAGGAACCTGGACCTTCCTCTCCCTTTACTCTAAATAGTATGCCTTACTTACCAGACTACCAAAGATGGCAGCCATGGGGCCTTAAACTGGAAACAGACGTCCTTTCTAGCCACTAGGCGATACTCCACTGTAGTCAAGTACCTAAAGTGAAGAGAAAGGGCCTAAGACTTGTTCCACAAGACACCTAGAGGTGATAACGCCCTCATTCACTGGAAATGTCAGTCATAAAGGTGGGAAATCGTTAAAAAAATCGGAAGGGGTTGGGGGAACAGGGAGGAAGGATAGGCGCGGGGGGAGTCGTCGTTGCTGCACTTTTTCAGCAATAATGATTTTTTCTGTTGAAGCGTGTATATGCACCCACACACAGATATATGCACACATCGACTGGCAAGCGCATACACACACACCCATACACACACACAGAGAGGGCTAATGGAACGGGCGAACGGGCCTCGCTTTCTCGTGAACACGAAAAAGTGCATCGTCGAGAGTGAGCAGGCAGGGTTTGAACGTCATCGGACTCCGGACGGAGCTCGACTTACGCTACTCATATACCTTCGTTCGATGAAATTCAGGGAAGGACGAGACCCCCACGCACCAGGAAAGGTCCTGAGGCTAGGGAAAAGACTTAGGGGGCTGCTGTGGTGCTAGGACAGTGAAGGGAAAGAGAGACTAGGTAGGATCTGGAATCTACGCTTTCACCATGACTCTATAACTACCTCCTCCTGTCAGTTCCCTCGATCCAGCTTACCCACCTTTATAGACTAGGATTTAGGCTTCAATATGACCCACCTGCACCCCTTTTTATCAAACCCTGGAGTCCAGCTCACTACTTTTGCCTTTCACTCCCACACAACAGTCCCCTCAGAACGATCACCCCTTTTGGAACCGAATCACTGGATCCTCGAGACGGGGACTTGATACAACACTTCCCCTACCAACAGCTCAGAGTTCCACGAATTTCCCCTCACACTTAGGACAGCCCTGCTTTCCCTTCCCATCTCCAGTCTGAATTCAGCCTTCAAAAACGCTTAAGCAGGAGGAAGTGGATGGAGAAAGGGCAGGGAAAGTACCAGAGGGTCAACCAGGCTTCGTCCCATTCACCAAGAAGCGACATCCTCTCTTTTCCCCGGCCATTATCCATTTCAGGAATAGGGAGCTCATCCCTGGTTCACTCAACATGTTCGGGGACTACGGTGAAATTCTCGTTCTGTTCGAGGTTGGGACGCCAGACTGCAGTCGTAACTCGCTGGCAGCATTCGTGAGAAGGCGCCTGCGACGTTCTTACGACTGACGCAAATGGGCTGGGGCATTTTTTTCCGCGTCCAGGAAAAAAACACTGAAAAAGAAGCACTCACGCGTCAATTACACCTGAGAAAGCGCTAACGTACTTACGTCAATACAACAAAGAGTGCTTCGGAGAAGATGGTAGGCAGCAAGTTGAGGAGAACACTCATTCAAAGAATAACCTCCGAAACTGAGGATGAAGGCTTTCTACGAAAACGTTGGTTATAGAACTCCTCCCAGACCGTCGCCTAAAGGTCTTAGAGACCTTTAAACGAAATACTCAACGTTACGGTAGGAATAAGTTGCCCATTCAAGTAGAAATATCAAGGAAAACGCTTGTAAAGTTAATCCGGCAAACTAGATGTTCTCCAGAAGCTGAACTTTCTTGGGGAGGACTTAGTCAGCTACCTCCGCAGAACTCAGTGATCCGCTTGTCTCAACTATACCCATAGTTAAGGCTTCGGTGAACTTTTTCAGGTGCCATTTTGATGGATTTTCAGCCAGATTTCAGTTAAAAGCACTCATTCTGTACAGGAACCTGGACCTTCCTCTCCCTTTACTCTAAATAGTATGCCTTACTTACCAGACTACCAAAGATGGCAGCCATGGGGCCTTAAACTGGAAACAGACGTCCTTTCTAGCCACTAGGCGATACTCCACTGTAGTCAAGTACCTAAAGTGAAGAGAAAGGGCCTAAGACTTGTTCCACAAGACACCTAGAGGTGATAACGCCCTCATTCACTGGAAATGTCAGTCATAAAGGTGGGAAATCGTTAAAAAAANAAAAAAATTGGCGAAAAAGGTGTCTGGCCGAACTAGATTCAGTAGAGATCCTTAAATCATTGAGATGGCATCGGAGGCTACGTAACCTTCAGAAACTGCGTAACCTTGAGCGCTGCAACGAAAAAAATTCAAGCGTGGTGCCCCTAAAATTTCGAGAAATTAGTCCCAAGCTTTGGTTGACCCAGATGGGGACTTTTCCAAGCCTGAGTACCGACATACCTATGGAACAAGTGGCCCAATCCCATAGGATGACCATCTGACAGCAGGCAGGGTAACCTATCTAGGAAACTGTAGCTCCAAATCAAGTTTGGATCTGATCGATTTCCCTACTCACCTGCCGACAAGTCTAAATCTAAGCAATTTACCTAACTGGGCATCTCAGGTAATCCAAATCTAACCCGAGGTTACCCGAGCCACTCCAGCGTGAGCACCTGGAGAACAAGACGAGTGGGCACCTTTTCAGGGTTCGTCTACTTTCAGTTGGACTCAAAAATAGGGCCAAAAAGTCCCAAAGTCAGCCAAAATTTCTAAATGCGCTGTATTTTATGTTAGCTGCGGTTGGCTAGCAGTCAAGCCGATTCATTCAAGGACACATTTCTGCATTTTATCATTTAGTTTAAAGCTCATCTAACAGGATTTATGGGGAACAGATGTCCTAAATGTTCTCGTCAGATCCCCTATTATTCATAGAGAGAAACCCGCCTGATAGTCTGGTCATGTTGGCTAGATCTGACCAACTTGACCGAACTTCTCGACTGGATTTGTGGAAGAGACAATCCCTAGAATGACCTTGATAACCCCTGGCATCTGGAGGGTTACTGAAAGAGCAGGCTATTCTCGTTAGTTTCTGCTTAGTGATCTTCTAAACCCACATCATCCACGTTTGATCGTCTAAAAATTTACAGCCAAACTGGACTTGATTGAGTAGTCAACTGCTTATTTACAAGTTTGTTTACTTGTTTTCTCATTTATTTCGATCAAACGCGCGTCATGATCGAGGGAAGTGTAGAAAATTGCGCGGTTAAAAAACCAACACTTAACTTCGAGTGATACAATGATGGACGCACATGGCTACCGTACCATCCAAGTTGCAGATACCGTAATCTTGATCTCCACATTAATTAAAGAATTTTGAGAAGGGGAACTCTCTTGTCAGTAGCCCACTTTCTTCAAGAAACTTGCTCGAGTCGAATCGACTCTAGCAAACGATCTTTGTTGTTGACCTTCAGGGTTATTGAGCTGGGAACTTTACAGAGTAGCTGGGCGCTCGTTAGCAAAATCAACATCAGAACTCATCTTTGAAGCACTCGACAGAAAAAATCCTCACCACCCCTCTCACGCCTGCCCGCCCTTACCATACCCTTCCCCACCGTCGTCTCCGGGACATCCCATTGAAATTATACACCCTTCCCAAGAAAAGATGATGGGTAACGAGCAGGGAGGAAAGTGTAGAAAATCTACCGCTAAAATTAGAATCTTTTTACTGTCTTCGAAGGTTTTTTCTCGTGTAATTGCAGAACAAACGCATTTACAGTATCCCAAAATGCGAAGAAACTAAAAAGCGATGTTTGAAAGGAAGTGGTGACACAGATATTTTATCCCACAGTTAGGTTAGGACTTATATCGTATAATTATTTTCGATATACAACAAAAATCGTTATTACAGAAACTTCCAGAATACAGTAACCAAAATTTGTCAAAATTGTGAGTGATAGCAGTGGGCGCCTTACTTTGCAGGTCATTTTCAATTTTCCAGCCGTGAAAGTGTAGAGGCACGTAGACAGATGAAATTAACCAATAAATCAATAATCGATCGAGAATTTCGAAAAAGCCCCTATCCTCTATCAATCGTGATATCGTAGTCTTTTTCGATTCACAATGGAACAAAAAAAAATCAACTTTCGACCGAATTTACTAGGGAATCGGGTAAGGAAATGGGTTAAGTAGAGCTGGGACCGTTAATTCCACCTACTTCGTTTCAATATTTTGACACTTAGAGAGGAAAAGATGCAAAAAAAGATGCTTTGGAGCGATTTGATCCATAAACGTATTGACGAGACGCTGCAAAGACGTCTTTACGTCCCATTTTTTTCGTTCCGACAAAAAAAANAAAAAAAATATCTCGCTGCGAAATCTCGAACGACCACGTCAATCAGGCCCACGATGCAACAATTCGTAGCCGTTCAAGCCAGCCATCGGGTGGGTGTCTACGATTCCTTCGAGATTTCCCCTATCAAATGCTATACTAAGTGGTCGTCGAACGGCAAACGACTAGCGAGCGCAGAGGAAGATGGCCCTAATGAAGACGGCCCGAAGATGGTGATGGATACGATCGTTAGTGAAGATTGCGTCAGCGTCAATCAACAAGTTCCCCCTATTGGCAGTCACTCCTACTGCCATCTCTGGGGGGAATAGACGACGATGAACAGCAGCAGCAGTACAAAATGATACATGCATGGACCGTGGACCGAGACAGAGCCGGCAGGGACTACCGCCGTTAAGCTGTGGAGACGATGAGGAGGATGTGAGAGGGTCGGCGTCGACCGAGAGCAGAGAGAGGCTCATGGCCGGCAAAAAACAGCCATAGACTGCCTGCCTGCTCGGATGGGAGGAAGCCGCATAGCGGTAAAAACAACTGCACGCCTCTCTAGGCTCTCATCTATTTGATTCTTTTCATCTTGCAGACAGAAAAAAGCCTTTGCGGCAATTCTTCATTATTGGAGAAACAGTCAACGCTAGTCAAAAACACCACTACTTTCTAACGCGGAGATCGAAAAGAAACAATCCGAGAACAGAGCTGGACTAAAAGTCTTTGATTTTCGAAATCAATACAGGAATAATTGTTGCGGATGGTTATGGATACGATTGGATACATCGTGCGGACAGCCACGCCTACTGGACGACTTGTCTGCGCTATCTACGGGCGTTGAGAGACAACTCGTCCACTGACAATGAGCAAGTTGTTCAAGGATACATAACGATACGTAAAACTGTAGACCCCATATGGGAACCCTTCCATTCCTTGCCCCAAAGTCACGGTTGATCTAATGCCAATTGGTCCAGCTCAATGAATCGTAAGACACCAGGAGAACAAGATAAGCACATTTTACATTACTGAGATCAGGAAACGAAGAAAAAAGGAAAATGTAGGATGGCATGGGTTGGTACGAAAGAAAAAGAAAGTCAAAGGATTTTCTGGAAACTTTCTTTCATAGCGGCGGAAAAAGGAGCGACAGAAAATCAGAAAGCAAAGTACCACCGCAATCTTGAACTCTGTGGAACGTCTACTCCAACTGCTTTCACCGCTCTGTCGTTGGTTTGGGAAGCCTTACCTTCATCTCAAGAAAGTGAAAAGGCCTCGAGTTTATGAGCGAGTTCTGAGACATATGATATTCCCGTGGATCGACCAATGCCATGGGGACAGTCGAGGTTTTGTCTCATAAATGCCGTCACGTCGCATATTGAACTCTCGGCCAGCCATTAAGAGTGCCACTCATAAAATTCCAATAATTACACAAACAATTTCCCTTGTCAAAAGTCAAAATCAATCTGAAAAATACTGATTGTAGCATACTCTGGAATAGGCCACGAACATTTCTTTCAATCGTAATCATAGGTGTGATTGGAAGGAGCATGCGTGGCTACATGCCTGATAACGCCATCTGTAGGCAGCTGCAACCTTCCATTTCATTTGGCAGAAATTGGAGGTCAGTAAGTCAGTAAGTAGAATGAAATGAGGAGACCATCGGATCGATACTTGGACAACAAATGAACTGCGGAGTCGATTGACAAAACCGGCTACATTTTTCACCACCCAGGCTACCCACTCAGATCATTTCAGAACCGAAAGCTGTTCCTGATCATCTGGTAGAGAGGAATACTCGGGCATCGGTACCTATTTTGGACGTAGGTGGCGTAGAACTGCGGTAGGCAACGCAACCGCACGCGTCTGGTTGGGGTGTTTCTCACTACCGAAGATCGATTGGATTCTCACTACCGAAGATCGATTGGCGATTGAATGGCGGTGGCGGCAGAAGAATAGATTTTTCGTGAACCATACGGTAAGGTATCAAGGGTGCCTGAATACACGGAAGTATGTTTTCCATTACCACATAAGCAAATCGGACCTTATGTCCCATGCTATTGAATTATTCAGAACGATTTAGTCTTACTGCTAACTAGCAATAGTTGCTAATGTCCTCTCAGAATATCTCATCTTACCATTAGCATGGCGTAGATAATCTGAAGGCTCCTGGGGCTTTCCCAAGAAGCCCGACTCTGTCATTACACTGTCAGCAGCTTTTCATGCGAATGAGCTCATCGAGACCTCCGAGAATTCGTGCGTTTCAAAGGCGCAGTCGATAATGGCATGTATCGAAGGATTTCGAGAGAAAAAAAGGCTGCCCCGAACGCTTTTTTTTTCTCGTGCACAGGAAATTCCCGCAACAGCATAGCAGCAACAGCAATGGGCGATGAAAAACCAGCAGAGCAGACTAATGGTTGATGTCCTCAGAATTGCCCCCACACAGACGTCGACGTCGATCGCCGTCGTCATACCGAGAATGAGAAAGTAAGCAAAAGGTGCTGATAAAAGGAAGGGTTTTTCTTTCGGGGGGTTTCACCCGTGAGCGAGTGTGTGTGTGCACAGTGCACCGTCCCTCAAAGTGCATGCTACTTTCACATGGCAATGGTGCATCGGCCGAGCCGTCTCGACGGCAGGGCAGTTCTCGTCAAGCTCTCATCAAATGTGTCTCAAAACGAGAGAAATCTGAATTTCAGCTTTGCAGCAGCAAGTTCCTCCTCATTCCTGGGCGGCTATTACGTATGAAGCATTTTGACAATGGACATTGACTGGGGCAATATGGGAACGAAAAACTCCCGGAGAAATTGCCCCACGAATGAGATAGGAGTTCAAAGAGAGCAACGAACTGCAACGGAGACTAACGAAATCCAAGCAAATACACCGTTCCAAAGACATCAACAAAAAGTTAGGCGATGACGTTTCATGGCGTCGTTCAAAGTGATGAGGTCTTAAGCATTTTCACGTAATGTAACCTAAAACCTTCCAGTGACGTCATAGTGCCAAGAATGAGAAGTTTAGGGGGGAAAAACCGCTTGAACCCAGTACTAAACCGCATAACATTCGATGAATGATGACCAGGGCAGTTGGGCTGAGTTAGGAGGGGGAAGGAAAATCGTAAAGGGGCTAATTCAAGGAAACCCTCGAATACGGTACCCAAAAGACCTTGAGCATGTGAAAAAAGGCGATCCAAGTTCGTTCCGGGTGCTCCTACATGGTGTCACCCATAACCAACCTGATGAACACTCGAAAAAATCGATATTGACTTCTCGCAGTCTGATCATAACCAGCGGCCCAGTGAGGACGAGTTTTCCTGGAATGAGAGACTTTCTATGACCGTATTCGCCAAGAACTTTGGTGCCCTTCCTGGGCAGATCGATAAGCATCTTTTCAATTGAAAATGAAAAGACACTGATAACTCCCCACGACAGGTTATCGTATCCAATCGAACACTGAAATAGAAGGCCCATCCGGGAGAACTTTCTGGATGGCGCAAAAAAATGTGGCTTGTGAGAATTCCACGAAGGTTTTTTCTGGGGAAAAAACTCGCTTCTATCGACTTTTCCCCCAATCAATTTCCGGGCGAAGCTATGCGAGCGTTTTTTGAGCTGCCCAGCTGAGAAAAAAAAAACCGTTGGAAATCTGCTGCCTCCAAGCCACCGAAGCAATTTGTGTGCAAGAGCCCATGTGTGTGTGTGCGTGACCGAGCGCTGCCTGCCGCCATCTCTCCCGTTGCATTCCTTGCCGTCTTCTTCGACGGCCATTTTTTCCCTCGGCCAGAGCCGATAAAAACCTCGGCTGGCTGACTGGCTGGCTGGCAGCACCGATGGAAAGAAAGAAAGGGAATCGAAGAACATGCGACAAAGTGACATTCACGTAGGGGTTGCAAAGCGATGGGGTGATGTTCGTAAAACCGACTTTTAACGAATCAAAAGGGCATCCGTCGTCAGAATATACAAATCTATGTCTACGCTAGCTTAGCCACTATAGGTATCCATTGAGGTCCCATTTATGCAGCACTTAGGCATGCATAGACGAACCTAAATAGGTTTCTTGTGGCTCAAACTACTCGGCAAACAAAAAAACTCACCAAAATTCACCCACGACGCCGTCCCTGGTGGAAGAAATGAGAGAAGGGGGGAAAGAAAGTGCAAAACGGCTGCTCTCCTAGTGAAAGTGCACTTCTGGCTGGCTCTATGCACTATAAGTGCTGGGAAGTTCATTCGCTCATTGAGTGACGGAATGACGACGATCGAGAACGTCGTCCATTGGGAGCAGTCTCTCTGAGGACGCCTACGTGCCCCTTTTGAAAATGTGCTAACCACCTCTTTGAGCATTCATTTCTTTGCTCCATCACTTTGCAGACTTAAAAGCCGATGCCTTCACTTGTGAGAAATTATCTGACGACTTCGGGGAAAATATTGAACGGGTGGAACACGATGGCCGCTAAAAATGGACAGACTCGGCTAAAAATTCTGCTGAGGGCGTTTGTACCCGGATCAACTTCCTCCCTTTCAAACTGAATTACTTGTAGCAGTCTGAAAAACGACGTGAAGTGTCGAATCAGAGCAGTTGTCCTCGTACAATGTCCCGATGTACTTCTGGAGGAAGCGACACAAGGGATTAGGGGGGAACTACGTTAGTTGGTAAAAGGTCAACCTACAAGGGCATTACTTCGTTTGGTTGAGGAAATGAGGAAATCAGAGCGAACCGAACACATGAATGCGATAGCAAGACTTAGATGGGGTTCCCATAACACTGACTGACCTCGACATATCAACTAGATGCCCATGACATATCCAACGTGCCCGAGTAAGCCAAGTGGAAACTAGATCAGATGACTGGGAAATGTCCCAGACTTCATCCAATAAGGGGAAAGGCAGTGGATGGGCCTAGCAAATACGTCAAGCGCTTTAGACCAGGATTGAGGGTCATCGCTGTCCCAATGCATTAGAGTTGGCCCAGCTAGTCATCCATATACCTACCCGAAATCATAAACCCTGGAAGATGCCAATCATAATTCGGTTGCATGGCGCAACCTGAAGAGAAAGATCAGGGCCTAGCGCCTCGATGTCTCCAAAAACATTCTTGACAATTTCTGGGGTTTTCAGAGTCTTTCTCTCCCTTTCTCTCTGTATGGTATCCCAACAGGACTCCAGGACCCCCTCCACCCGCCTTTCCGATCTCACTTAAAGTTGAGCAGCCAGTTCTGAGTAGGTCTAGATCGATAGTTCAAAGACCGTACCCATAAGCTGAGATGCACTGGAAGATTCTGGAAACTGTCGGAAGATTCTGGAAGTTTTCAAAATTCGAGAATTTAGCCCAACCACCCATTGACTTTTCACTTTCCGGAGACTTGAGCGTTCCATTTCCGTTCCTCATCCAATTCAATGAAAGCACCAGGGATTTTTTTCTCTGGCGATGAGGCGGTTTCGTTCGACGAAATGATTCGGAGACGAAAGAAAAAGTGCTCAGCTAACAGCTTGCCACGGGACGTCGCTGTCGAACGGCAAAATGAGACATTGGGAAATTACAAAGGTTGCTGCTTTAGTGGGTGGAGCTTGAGGTCCTGAAGCAGTACCCAAATGGCGTACTGTATTTTGAAGTACAAGTGTCGGAATACTGTAACAAAACTAACTGTTAAGTAACAAGGAAAGGATGTAAGATCGTATGCTCCCTACTTTCTCTCACGCCAATTTTCTAATTTCCACCTCCTTACTCACTATCATAAAACATGCCGTAAGCCCAAAACCACCTGTAGGGACCAGAAAACATGTGTACCTGAAGCCCGAGGGAAGCTCCCAAACCTACAGACTTCGCGCTAATCGCACTTCTTCAAATACCAGAAAATTCCAAGCGGAAATATCATCTTTCTCAGGGCAAAAAAAAGTAGCTTTAGTCTAAGCAAATAATCGTAAGGGTTGCTGGGAAAACTCCCGGGGAGTATGTAAACAAAAAAGGTTGAGTAATGAAATAGATATATACGAAAGAACAATGACTCGTGGATGTTGGATATAGAGATATAGCGAAAGGCCTAGAGCGGGGCCTAGATAGGCCTAAACAGGCATAAGTGGGCTCATCGGCAAGGGCCTCTGCTCAATCTAGGCTATTTTACTTCTGAAAATTGAAAATCGAGACGGAATAAAGATAATGGAATATGAAGTAAGCTTAGAGCAATAGTTGGAGAATAAGCCATGCATGTCTGCTTCGTATAAAATCGTTGCAACGATTGAACGACGTTACAGTAACCTTCGCCAAGGTCGCGAGGGTTTTCATTTCTAAAAGCGATTTTTTTTCATTCTACTTTTTATACAAATTCCAGATCTAGCAAAAACACCCTTTTTCGAGTAGTTATCAGCAATGGTCTTCTTTCTTCAAGCTACCTTCCATTTCACATAGTCTTATCAGTAAATGATTGTAAAAAATTGAAGATTATAATTCGAATGAAATCGATTTTCATCTCAAAGTGCATACGTTAACGATAAGGGTCGGAATTGAGCAAATAGTAGCAATAGGCTCTGGCCGACTCGGGCAATAAGACAATATATGACTATGGAACGCCCTTCAGCCACCTTTCCTACCCAGAGAATCAATTTCTCTCAACTTTTCAAATTCCAGCTTGCTGATGAAAGTGGCCCAAAGATTCCCCGAAAAGCGGCTCATCCTTAGAGCGGTATGAGCTCGAAAACTGACTTCAACGCCCACTGCTACTCATTGCCAATAATTTCATGAATGGACGAGTTGCACCGCCTTAGAGAGGCTGACATCACTCAAAGAGGAGCACGTTTGTTGTTTATGTAATCGGCCGACATGGGCCAGTAGGATTGGGACTTGCGGTTCCTAGAGAGTTTCTCGCTGTCGTGGTCACCGATGGCCTGTTCCGCACCATCACTTTCGTCCTGTGACCCTGGGAAAGTACATCAGGTTACCACGGACTGTCCCATTAAGACAGAACGAGAAAAACCGTTCCGTGTTTCAAATTACTTATCTTGAATTCAATAGATGTGGAGAACGTTCTGTACGGGATGGGAGAGGAGGTGCCTTAAAGTCCTCTTTGTTCAGGCATTACGAAGGAGTGTGGAACCTTGAAGCAACTTCCACAGGGGAAATCGAGATGGACAGGAAACCCACCTCCTGAACGGTCACTAAGCCCAAGAACAGCTTCTAAAAAGGGTCAACTCGTGGCCCCTTTCCTTCGTTCACCCCGAACTTCCTTCGAAGTACTAATTCCTTCACCTATTTCACTAAAAATTGAAAGCCAATCACCACCGATCGCTCATGGCTCGAACGCTCGTTTATACTTTTACAGCATCAGCTTCTTGGTCCTTCGAACTGACTGCATACTCGCACTCATACTACCCCAGTCATTATGAGGTTCATTTCAAAATGAGCCTTATCCTCGGCACTATTCCAGCCAGCATTCATTCCTCACATGCGCACTCCCGGGAACGGTTTGAAAAATGAACTCAGCCAGCTTCCTCTATTCATGGCGCTCTCAAACTGCTCATTCTGTGAAATAAGTGTGAAAAATGAATACCAATTAGGTCCGCTTAAAATCAATCATCACATTAAAGTTTATGGCCAGGGACAAAGTGAGATAAAGGAGTCTCAGGCAGGGCTGCATTTAATTGGCTGAAATTTCCGTTAAGCCAGGTGCACCATCAAAGAAATTCGTTCAAACAAATCATCAAATTGATGCGGTTACCCAACAACAACCAATAAATTAAAAATTCCTGCGAAGGCATTCGCCTCGACCGCCTCTCTGCATCAACTCCGCCCCCTTTGGACGAGTCACACATGTTAACACGTTCACACCGGTGACTTCTGTGATTACGATACGGTATACGATTGAAAATATATAAAATATTGGAAAGACAACGTCTAATTTTTGTTCGCCAGTTGCTCCTCAAACCGGTCGTTCGGGTATCTTCTGAAACCATAGGAGGGAAGTTCAGGAAGGTAAACCTACCCGCTGGCAACGCTTCCGATGGTGTCGAGGGATGGGGCGAATAGTCCGTGTCGAGCGATTTCCAGCTGTGTACTGTAGGGTGTCGAACCGCCAAAGGAAGCCGATCGAGCTTTCTGATGCTTTTCCAAGTCAAAGAAATCATCCGTCTCATCACCTTTAAATAATGCTGATTTACAGTAGATAGAAAAACATGTTTTCTAAGAATTGCGGATAAATAATGAAGAAAAACATGTTTACGTAAACAAATAGCTAAGTAGGACTAACCGTCAGGAGTCTCCATTTTCAGGTCGAGATCGCTACGACGTGGCGGACATTCAGATGGTAGCGAATTCAACGACGTCGAGACGGAAAACAAAGAATCCGTCGATGGCGAGGTGGTGTTCAACGACGGATAGTTCATGTGGGCCGTCTGATTCGGCATCAACGACTGTGATGAGCCATAGTAACACGCAGCCGCCATTGTGGGTGATTGAAGTGATTGATGAAAAGCTCCTGTCAACGGTGGTCCAAACGTCGACAATGGCGTCAACGTGGCTGCCTGTGTAAGGCATTGCGTCTGCGAGAGCTGATTTGCCATCGCACCCTGCAAGATAGGGAATGAGCTATGGATGAACCCCTCTTCTGCAGCCGATATTTTGACTATACTCGAACTGCAAATCGATAAGCTGATCAGATGCTGATGAAGATAAGTTGAAGTTAATTTTGGTTTTGCGAGCTCATGGATTGGCTGCTTCCATAGTCCGCGATTTGGCTCGCGAGCGAGCGACTTGTTTACGACTGACTCTTGGTCGATACCGCCGGACGAGTAGTCCTCCGTCGCTCGCGCGCTCGCGGGTTAAATCGCGGACTATGAAAGCGGCCGTTGGTATATCCGACTATTTCAGAAGGTCCTGATAACACTACGATTGCGACAACAATCTGGAACAATTCTGTCGCACGCGACAGGGACGTGAAACTATTTTGCCGCACGCGTCGTCGATAGGGAACAACTTTGTCGCATTATACAATGGCTTTAATAATGGGAAGAAGAACAATTTTCGAGGCAACCTGGTGTCATAACACTTGATTGACAGGCTTTAAGATGCGCCACGTGTTCAAGTCCAATTCAAGACCAAAACGGCATTCGATTAAGTATTTGGCCTTCAAGCCGACTTGTAAAAAATACAAAAAGTAGACGTATAAAATAATGAAAAAGAAAAATTAAATCAATCAACCCTGTGTTGAGATGCCAAAACGAACAGCGGACCCCAAAAGGGCCATGTTTCGGGCACCTCTGGGAGCCAAGTGCCGGCTGTCCTACAAACCATCCCAACACGTGGAGAAGAGCACTTACAACGGCCTCAAAGTCATGAATGTTCCTAGGAACGAAGGGGTAGTTATTACGCAGATTGGCAGCAGCGGAGTGGATTCACCGCCCGATATGCTCAACAGCATGAGAGAAACTAAGTCGAATTACGTTTTGGGATGTACCCCGCATGAGAATTCCATTCAGAATCGCGGTGGCGTATGGAATGTGTATATGGCCTATACAATGACTAACAGTGGCCAGGCGATGTTCAAGTCGGTACTTTTATGCCAGCAGGAAGTTCCAAGAATGTTGTAAGAAGTGGGGGAGGATTTGGTTGAAAGCCTGCCAGCGGACTGCATCTGTATAAGTATGAACGAATTCCTCATTCCTTTTGAGAACCCAAAGTCAATACAAAAAGCGCCCTGGAGCGATATCTCGAAAGAATTTTCGCTTCCTAAGGACCCCTCAACAAGGTCAAGAATGAGTCGTAGAACTGGCAACAGATGGAGTTGGACTACCTCATGTATAGGTAAGGTGGAGAGAAGGGAACAACTTCTGAAGGACTGAAATGAATCGTTCAAAATAACGATTCAAAGTTGAATTTATCTTTAAAAAAATTATGTTTCAGCCGTCACATTTATTGACGTTTCAGCTTCGTTCCCGCATACCATTCGTTGTTTTTGTTGCAACATTTTCGGGCCTGGATATGCTACTAAGCGGGGAGGAAAACAGTGAGGGTGAGAAAAAAAACGAATAAGGACAGGGAAGCGCGTTCCGTTTGACCTTGTACTTCAAGCAGGTAACGGTCACAAAATGGTTTAGCTTTGACCAAAAGGTCCGGGAACCAAAGTAATTTATGGTTCTTACCCCCATAAGCAATAGAAGAAAGAAAAAAAATGAGTACTAAAAAAAAAGTAAAAAGGCGATTTAATTCCTGGAAGTCACGGACAAACCAACTAGAAGATTAGCAAGCGGTCCATGAGCGTATGACGGAAGAGGAACCTAGGAGATGTCGCGAAAGATCCCCCACGTGACTGAAGGTCTTATGTGGAAATACCGTTTGCAAAAGAACAGACAATGGTCAATCAGCTGATCTAACATCTCGAAATAATCAACAATCCTCGGTGATCACATGGTATCCCCCTCTACGACTCTACCTTATCGAGAGTTCAGAGAAGAGCGATCTATATGGGACGTGCATTGGATGCCGTAAGTGAGAGGAGTGAGGATCAACCCAAAAATTCGGTTCCAATGGAAGCGAAATTTCAAACACCTTTTCCCATAGCTGTGGGTCGGATGAGTGGCGCTGGAGCAGAATATTTTTATAGGTAACTTGTTGATCGGCTCGTAATCCCGGCAAGGCCAGTGTCTAACACCAGATGATCTTGGATAGAAAACATTAGGTAAACGAGCATCCGTCGCATTATAAATAAGTAATCAGTAAATAATACAACAAGGGTAACAAATAGTAAATAGTAAATGATACGGGTAAAAAAAGGATGCTTCATTCATAAGCATTGGGTGGGCGTGCTAAGATTAGGGATAAAGGTCTGAAGCCATTGACCTCACCCCAGAGACAGACGAGTTCCAACTCTCGGACCTTCTTAACAAAGGTCTTGCTGCTCCTGCTACCCTTCAATATAGTATGGTAGCTCAAATTGGAGCCAATAGAAAAAGTAGCGGCGAGAGGACGGGAGGAGCTTAAAAGTCCAGGACGCCATCAAGCGGCTGATCGTTTATTTGAGTTTGCTTACAAATCAACTGGGAGATCCTTTGTACTGCCTTCATAACTGACGAGCGATTCGTTGGAATAGGCTTCTGCAGGAAACCACTGAAAATGTGAAACGAAAGGATGGGAGTAAGGTGTCTGGGTTCAAGGCGATGAAAACCTTCTCAGAAAGTGCGCAGATTAAGTGCACAGTTGACAGCAACGCCCTTCCGCGGCAGCACCGCCCCTTCAGGGCAGGATCCGACAAGATGGCAGTGAAGGTGGTGGCCATTTAAACAGAACGGAATATACCGGAATGGAATTTTAATAATGCAATACATGAACTTTCGATATTCGCCCCCCCCCCCCCCCCCCCCCCCCCCCCCCCCCCCC